>APFE030310607.1:47336-75033 GCA_000404065.3 Pinus taeda
ATAAAAAAAAATCTAAGTTATATCTTTAATGATAGAATGTTCATTTCAAAAAGAATGAATCGATTCAAAGCACTCCCTATAAAACACTCCCTATTTTTATAAGAAAACAAACACTTTAAAAATATTTAGTTTATCCACTTTTAAACACTACATTTTTTATAATCAATATGAAAAGTGGTTACTGCACTCATCGTCCTTATCTCGTTTTTGAAAAAGTACTTAAACAATGGATAATGGAAACTTCATAAAATTTTTATTCCCCGGAAGTGAAATTATTCTTTCTCCTGTATCAATATAAGATAGCATTTTTTTATGGTGTTAAAGGATAATGATCATTACATATCATACACATTTTCAGTTAAAGTCATCCATTTAATAAAATGAAAATTGTTTAGGTTAATTGATTTTAATTTTAGGTATTGTGGGACTAATCGTTATCCTCTCCATCAGGGTTGTATTTTCATAATCGATATATTGAGATAATAATGAATACAAGTTATTTATATGACATTATGCCAGGAGAAATCTAGGATTTACACTCGGTACCATCTCTACAATCAGCGGAAAAGTGATTCCCCACAAATGTGTTATATGGCACAAAAATAAAATAAATATCAACACAACTGAAATATCATTAACATAATTTCATTTTATCCCTAATTTCTTTATCATTTAAAATGGATATAGAGTTACGAGACTTTGAGATGAGAATACGGAGACTCAAAATTTAAGGAAGTATAATAATATAAAAATAAAAATTTCTTTGTTGTAAAAATAACAATTATTTTGTCTTTTGATATAATAATATTTCTATACATGTGTAGATCTATATCTTGTCACGAAAATCTATATGTAAATCGAATAAGAACCATGCCTTGGAGTTAGTAACGGACATTTCATCCCTTCCATTGACACACTCGATTGCACACTTCAATTAGCTCTCAAAATAGGTTTCTAATACACGGAAGCATGCCTAGGGTGGTCTTGCATGATGACACAACATACCTAACTACTAAAGAGTTTGGCAAAGCAATCATGCTATTTATGGTACAAAATTGAGTGTTTTCATTTGGGACTTTCCTATAAAATACACACGTTGGAATGGAGTTTGGATGTAATGTTCCTGGCTAATGTTACAATTTTTTAATTTGGATGCATAATCTAGAATGGAGGATGGATGTAATATTCCTTGGCTGAGGTTACAATTCCTTAATTTGGATGCATAAGTTCTTAGATAGGTTGGACATCTATAAAAAAAAATTTAGAAATTGATGGATAATGGGTTAATGAGATATTAAGCAAAACGATGGTAGGAGTGTGTTGGAAATTGTTTAAGTGAGATTATCATAATTATTATGCACATGAGTCTTTTGTGTGACTTGGAAAATAACACATAATTTGGTTGAACATGGATCTCAACGATTCGATATTCCAAGATATGATATGGTGGGTATTGGTGGAGTTTATTCTATGTTGTGTTCGTCTAGGTGCAAGGCTTGATGATAGAAAATATAAATAAAGAAATGGTAATGCACCTCCCATCTATATAAAGAGGACGTCAACATATGTGAAGGACTTCAATGAGGGGTGATGGGAAAAAAGTGAAGGAGCTATGACGGGATAAGTTTAGGTTTTAGCATAGCAAACAACTTGGATACTATCTAAGCCTTAACAAATATGTATGAAGAAAATATACACTTAGAAAGTCTCTAAGCCATGGTATACATAGACCAATATTATTGCAAGTGAGAAAAATGGAGATATAGAAGGAAATTACACAAATGATTCAGGGTCTATAGCTTGCAAGTGTTATGGCAATATGAACATCATCCTTTCATTATTTGTACATCCATAGAGTGGTTAGTAGGAAGTGGTAAAAGTCACTTGTTATATTCCTGTAGTATTCTCATATAATAGATTATGACATTCACATTGGGTGCAACTTATACTCTTTTATCTACCTTTTTAGTTGCATGAGAGTTTCTCTTCAATTAATTATTTTAAATGGCTAAGTATTCATGTCATGGATATTGTGAAAATCATCAAGCATTATTAAGATTATTTAAGGCCATGGCTATATGTATCCTTAGTGCTAGAATAACTTTGTTGTAGAACTTAATTGCACATGTAACAAACTCTAGCTTATGTCATAGTTGTGGAAAATATTCTTGTAGTCTGTCGTAATAGGTGATTGTTGGTTCACCCTCTATGGTAATGAATGATAGTGTTAAAAGGCCCAAGGTGTTGAATGTGAGTACATTATTTTTCTTCCAAGTTTAATAGATGATGTCACAACATCTATTTCTTAATGTAATTGAACTTTCATCATGTTATAAGTCACTTTGATTTTAAGAGATATAGGTGATTTAATGTGTTAGGTGGGTAATAACAACAAAAATATCATCAAATTTAGGTTTTAGAAGTAGGCTATTGTTGATGAGATGGTAGTGTGGTATTTTACCAATTCTTGACCTTTTGAATTGAAATATTTTGCATATTTTAAATGTTATTTGTCCACTATATATACTTTATAAATTTTATAGTAAACCCATTATTTTTCATTACAAATATAGTCTGCTCTTAAATTTTACTTTAAAATAATATTTTTTCTCTTTTTATACATTCCACTTTTTACTATTGCCTTGGATATTACTTTAGTAAGAAATTTAAGCCAGTGTAAAAGGAAGTTTAGAATATTAGAATGTAAAGTTAGGAATGATTCTCTATATTATATTCAAAATATTTATATTTATAGTTTTTCCAACTTTTTATTGATCATATATCATGACCAAATAAGTATTTATTGTTCTTGGTTTTCAAGATTAATGAAACATAAAATTGAAAATAGTTATTTGGTTTATATTGTTTTATGGAACTTAAATCTATAATTTGGATATTTATTATTTCTTACATGTTCCAAGGGTTGAGAGGGATCAATATTTTTCCATATTAAAAAAAGTTTGCACCTCAAGAAAATTGTTCCCTCTAAATGCTTCGTAAACTCAGAATTAAGCTAAATTTAGGCTAATAGATAATATCATCTCAATACCACAAATTGGTCATTATATGTATATGTAGCCTAAATTATAACATTGTAAATTAAGGAGATGCAGGTGAACTAATTTTCCATTTTGTTTTCCAAAAAATATTTCACCCAAATTTTATATACTATAAAATTATTTTACCTTTAAAATCGCCAAAATTTTATATAGACACTATATAAAACTATTAGAAATCAAATATTTTTAATAAATATAACTAGACATTTTCCTAATTACATATCCTAAAAGATTTACCAAAATTTCTAAAACTTAAAATAAATATCCTCTTCTAAATTTTCCATATATTAAAACCAAAAAAAAAAAAACTAAACCAAACAATGCATTTCCAATGCTATTATCCTTTAATCAATTAATTAAACTTTGGAACAGTCTCTTATTCTGAGTTCACAAAGTGCACTGAAGTGGTAAGGGCGATGAAACCTCAAATTCACCTCCCTCTTCGAATATGAATGCATACTTTTGAAAAAAAAATTATCATGTATACTGCAATTATATATATTAAAATTTAAAATTATTATTTATTAAATTAGAACACTGGGAAGGCAAATGTATACTGTTACTGTTGGCCTGTTTGGGCCTGACCCAGGTTCGGAAGAGTTATTTAGCCAAGCAAATCACACAGCTACTAGCTCTTTCAGCAACAGCCCGTTGAGCGTGGACTGAGGTCTCACTTGAGGTAGCAAGGGAGGGTGTTGGAACTAGGTTTTCGCACCCTTGGGATGTCTTGATGTGGTTTGGATGGTTTGCGCACTGATCTAGGACCTTGCACCACTCTGTAGAGTTATCAGATTCTCACGTAGATCTGTGCAGGTATACTTGCTTATTAATGAAATTATTACTGATCTGAGCTTTTAATAATAGCCTTTAAGCAAACATTTAATATTAGAACTCAATGCGCTCAACCATAAACAGATAACACATAATTTTAGAACATAAGCATTAAATGGATCCACGTAAAACACACAATGATTCAGAAGTTCTTATCTTTATTATTCTTGTTTCCAGTACACCCATATCTTCCCTACGCACTCAGCTACAAGGGTCCACGCACATAGCTGCAGACTCTACTAGGTCTCTATGCACACAGATTCAGAGTCCCTTTCTACCAATACCCTTGACTTAGACTTAGAGACGCACCAAAACTCGTTGCCTCATAAACCTATTACATGTCATATCAATAATGCATATCAACCAAAAAATTACCTCCTAACTCTAGAGCCTTGCTCTATTTATACCTCTCCATCCTCTGCAGACCACGGGTGGCCTGACTCAAATTACATTATTTTACATTATCTTTTGGCGGACAACCCTTTGACTTAAATTATTACAATTCATGCTCCACACATCTCGTGGAGCCTTTATCATACCTTTACCCAAAATTGCGGGCTTTGAGCCCCAAAACCATTCTGTGGTGCCTCTGTTACCCAAAAATCCCCGAACACAGTCATCGTGATCTGTCCCGAGTCAATCGGCTGGTGTAGCAATATTCGCGCAAAGGTCGCCCAACAATTTTTGCATGTCACTGGTGCTTTCAACAAACTTTGCCACTATCCTCTATACCTGTTCTATGTGAATCACTCATGCATCCATTTCACTCACAGTTTCCTGTCCGAGGTCACCTACGGCCTGCATGTGTGCTAACTTCCCTTCGATGGCTATAGAGACTGCGACTGCTTCATCGAGCCAAGGCTACATGCACTCTTTATGCTTTGTCTCCTTTTGTCATGGTGTGTCAACTTGTAGCTTGAGAGCTTGGGCCTCCTTCATTTTAGCAAGTTGCTGCATGATAGCGACCATCTGTGCAGCCCCTCGGACAGTGTCATCGGTCTCTTATAACTCCTGCACTTTGGTTTCTACTTGTTGTATAGTTGGTTCTTCCTGGAGGGAGGTGAGCGTAAGGAGATACTAATCTAATAGTACCGAGCAACATTAGATAGCGCGCTACATCATTTATAGTCCAGCTTGAATTTCTTCAGCATTGTTCTCGAACTTCCGGAGTTGTGGGTGGCTGTGCCTTCGATCGTTACTCTGCAATTTGCAAATTTAGGTCTCACTGAGCCTTCACAGCCTCCTCTTGGGTCATATGGAATCGTGCGACCATGTGATGAATCTTGGCAGTCGTTGGAAGGTGCATGGGGATAACTAGCTCTGGTACCTTGCTGCAAGCCTCCTTCATGGCTTGTTCCACTTCCTGGTAATGTGCAACCAAGTCCTTGTGATGGAGAGCAACCTGCTCCAAATTTTCCTTGAGCTCTGTCAAGGCCTCGAGGGCATGGCCTTCCCTGGCACAAAGCTCATTAGTTACCCCATCCTGTAGTTGGTATAGTGTTTCTCTTGGAAGGATGGCCAGATTCAAATGCCAACTATGCTCTTCGCATGTTGGCACTGCTAAGGTGTATATTTTATGAGTGCACACCATTTTCTCAGCTGCGGTTGTGTCCTTTGCTAGATTGAGGGTGACCCCGCCCAAGGGTTACACTTTTAATGCCTGTAACTATACTCGTATATCCCCCAACATAGTTGTGTGTTCTCTAAGTAGCTTTGCCAATGCACTAGTAGGGACACTGCTAGCTAGTTGGCTACTCTCAATAAACTCTTTCTCCAGTGCCTTTGTTTTTTTTGACTTTTTGCGTGCGTGCGACATTTCCTAGCTGCACGACTACTTGACCTGGGTCGATTCGGTAAGATGGTCTGTGTGGTCCTATGTATCCCTTTGCTTGTCCTATTCCAAGGCCATTTCCTTATCAACCATGGTATCTTCAACTATCAGTTTCGTGGTGGCCTCCTGCTGCAAAGATGCCTTTTGTCCTTGTCGTGCCTTTTCTGCTAATTGATTGAGTCACTGCTAGAGTTCCTTTTTCCACTGTTGTGCTGCCACTGTTTCTAGGATGGCCTTGTCTAGGGCATGTCAGTCTAGAAGCAATGCTGCTAACACCTCATAAATGGCGTCTTCTATCGCAATGAATGAAATTGTGACCCATGCTCACTTTGGATCCTTCTGCGCTCGGATATATAATTTATGCATGTCTGCTTTAAACTCGGTTGTGCTTTGGAAATTGTTGTATGTCGTTGTAGACATCCATGGTCAGCAACTGATCCATTTCTAAATACTCCCTTCCATGAAGGTCTCGAAACCCTTGATTTCAGAAATCCTCGTTGCGTCCTTTTTAGCCCAGAGAAAAGTATACTACACTGCTTCAGGTAGGATATCCTCAATGTTGGGAAATTGGTTACCCTACTGCAGTTCTCCTACAACTAGAAGCATTGATAGTAGAAACCATGCATAATGAAATGTCTTACCTTTGTCTTGTGCTTCCTGAGAATTTGCCAAAAATTCATCACATAAAAACTGTGCCCAGTTGAACTGAACCCCTTCTGTGCACTGCTCGGCAAGTGCAATGACAGTAGCTAGCACCTCATTTGTGTGACACTTCCTTATTACTTTACTGGCAAGTAGCTAGGTGGTGGTTCGCACTCCCCACTCTTTGACACTTTCAATGACATACCCTCGATTAGCCTTCATTGTGTCTGCAAGACCCACATCACTACTCATTCTAGCTACATTTGTAGGGTCATTCCCTTTGAATAACTAGTGGATAATCTGGTGTACTAAATCAGTTGTGGTAGGAATCAAATCCTCCAATGAGAGATACCCAACATGGACTAGGCATAGTAATTGCCGATAACAAAAATGGTGATGGTCATGTGATGATAGTTGGGTATCAACTATAGATTAAGTAATCCTGCCCTCTCCACACCTACTAACCACTTCCGTGGTAGTAATTTGTCTTTAGCTAATATGGGGAACTTGTCGCTATCCGCAAGGTCCCAATCTTTGAATTTGATGCTCGGGACTTGGACCATTGGTAAAACATCGAACCTTATCTCATCCGAAAGTAGCGGGTTCTAGAGCATATTCATTACAGCGTCCAAGTCCTTTGGTATCTCGGTTGTCCCATTCCATGGGGAGATATATGGGGGTCATGAAGGTATTTGGAAAACATCCTCTTCATCCTCATCTTGTGCATCAATTTGAGCGATCAAAGACTGCAAATCTTCATCATCCTCCTCGTGTTCGGTGGTGATTGCTTTGTCGTTCTCTACTACTGATAACTTGCTAAATCTCGGTGAGACCCTGATTGACTCCATCGTCTGCTTGTTTTTCCGAGGCCACAGTGTGTGTGGGGATTTTGGAACTTCGGGGGCCGCAGCTGCTTCATCTCGCTCCTCTTTGGTTGATTATAGTTCTTCCATGAACCATGCTCGGGTTCTCACCATGGTACTCATGGGATACCTGGTAGCCAAGTGCTTGTTGTTCATTACTGGTTCAAATCTCAGATATCCCGGTGTTGTACCCAAGGTGTTAGAGGAACATGTAATTTTAAAAGGATCCCTTCCCTCCAATTTTAACCGAAACATTCATGTTAATGCACTGCCACCCTCTTCTCCCTGACATAACTCAGCTTTCTTGTCAGAAACAATGGTGTTAATAGTCACTTCTCGACCTTTCTGCACGTTAGCTCAATCCTTTGGGCATAGCTGTGATTTCAGGGTCTGTCTGCCTCTATGCAGATCCTCTTTGTCACGTTAGCCTTCCACGTACTTCTTTATAGTCTCGCGCATTCTTTCAACTTCTTGTGGCGCTCAGACTGTGCTTTCTACAACTAGTCAAGTGGTCGCACCCTTGGTGCGATTTCTCCATTTCCTTGCTATCCCGGGCTGCGAGCACCTTTCTAGTGCCTTTGTAGTCATTCTTTCTTCGTGCACCATTGTGTTGGGTATATCCTTCCATAGGTGTTGGCACAACCATGATAGCAAGGTCGCGACCTGTTCTTATTTCACATGATACTTGACCGGATCTGATTTCCTTATGTGTTTGCAACCTCCATGGGTGTCACTACTTGTAATATTGTTGATTTCATCCCTGACTTGCACGCTTTCCTTTCTGAATTGTGCCCATAGTTCCTTGATTTCGTGAGGCCTGCGGGTATCCTGCTTATTCTAGTCTCCCTCCTATCTAATTATTAACAATTTCATCTGCGCCTCCCTTCTATTATAGGCCCATAGATGTCCATGGTATCCGCGACTTCCTAGAGGGTCATTTTCCCAAGCAGATGCTGAGCGTGCTTCGCCGTGTTCCTCTCCTAACTTTGTCATGGGTTGCTGGCGAACTTGGGATTCTAATCTGGTTGGGTGCTTGTACCATAGACACCTACAACTGATGCTCATGATGGATTCTTATGCACACCTGTCCTTGATATCTGTGCCACCTCTGCCACAGTTTTGGTCATGTACCCCCTCCTAAAGAAATTTCCATGCGTGATTCCTCCACTAACACCTCCTATGGATTTTCTCTTAGCTTCATTGGTTCACATTGGTCGACTAGTTCCTTCGCTTTCATGGCATCCTCCTTAGTGAGCCGCTCCCTTGCCTCTATCATTACGCGGCCTAGTGATCTAACCATCCTATTACAATTTAGAGTCTTTACCTCACGTAATCAATTCTGCCATCACTAAATCTCTTCATCTGAGTCTGACATGCAGGAACTATCACAGTCCCATGAGATTCTTCCATCTTCTGTAGGATTCACCCGATGTTGATCTTGCGCTGTGATCTGGTAGATACAATCCAATTCACCATCATTGTCCTCGTCGCACACTGGCTCAGTATAGTGCGTTCCTTCGGCTGGGTCCACCAGAACCACTATGAGGAGATATTTCTTTTTTAATATCATTTTTTCGCTTCTTTAGGTGGATGACCCCATTCATATCCATTGACAAGTCTATCCCTAACAATGTAGGATATGGATTACTGTCATCCACAATTTCTATGACCTCAAAATCATTTTGTGTGCTTACACCATCAATCTCTACTGTAACACCTTGCAGTCTTCCCATAGGTAATATCTTTTGTTGGTTCGTCATCCGCAATTGAATAGGAGACCACTGTAGTGTGGCCCTGCCCATGGACTCCCAGGTCTGTCTAGGTAGAACATTCTCATCTAACCCCAAGTCTAGAATAACCTTATCCATCTCATAGTCCCCAATCTGGGAAGTCAATCACATTTCCTGCCTCATTCACAACACATGCTTTCCCAACATCAAGACCATTCGGGGTTCGTCTGATCCTGTGCACCTAGTTATCAATTCTTGCAATCGTTTCACTACTTTCGCATCCCATAATAACTTCATGCATGTCTCTAGGAAGGTATTTAGCATAGAAGCATCCCCCTTTGGCTCCTTTTGATCCTTGCTACACGAAGTAGAAGCTTCCGCAAAGATCTTTTACGCTTCCATAAATTATTCCTTCGTGCGCTGCAAATAAAATTATGGTTAATTTTCACGGACCTTCTGAACCCATGGGTCCTCTGTTGGTTGCTTCTCTTTGTCTTATCGTATAGCTGTGACACTTCTAAGCATCACATTAATGTTAGGGTCTTCCTCAAGCGGTTCTTCCCTCATCATTTGGACGTTCCAGGTGGGGTTAGGCATAAGCACCCCTTTTTACCACATTTGGGAAATTAGTGTGGGGAAATCGACTACTTCATGGTAAAATTGGTAACAATATGGGCAACTGGTTCTTGTCGAGTTCATGAAATCACGTGCGTTGTGCCCCAGTCCTCCACAATTATAACAGATTAATTTTCCCCATCTGCGTCCAGGTCCCATTCACCCTCGGCCTCGTCCTAATCCTTGGAATCTACCTCACACTATTGTTGCCGCCCAATCCCACCCACAAACCTCCATCTGCATCTTGTAAATAGGTGTTTGATCCATCAACATTTCATAACTTCAAAAATTTCTTTCATCGTGACCCATCATCCTAGAAAAGTTGAAAAATAATTATTGAGGGGGGGGTTTGTCTCAATATTTGCAGTAGATGACAATTTCCCATGGCATGCTTCCCTCCCACCTGATAGATTGCACACGAGAGCCTGACCGCCACACTTGTGCCTACCTTTACCTCTGGTAGCAATGGTATTGTCCCCCCCACCACCACATTATTTGCAAAGGATGGACAATTATCTTTATCATGGCCCTGGCCCTTACATTTGATACACCACATCGCCTCGCATGCTTCGGACCACTGTCCATGTCCTTATTTCAAAATTTACATCTCTAAGCATAGGATTTGTATCTACACGTGTATTTGCTGAACTCCCAACTCCAGATTGTGTATTGGGGTTTTTTGAAACCTCATTGCAGTCTCTAATGCTCTGGCTTGGGTTGAGATCTTTTCTTGCAATAGCGCCATCCTTAGATGTGGTGTCAAGGATGCTACAAACCACGCACAATGCTGCACATCCATCAATGTCATGTTTGCCTCACAAATCATGCTTTTCAACGTCTGGTCTAAATCCCATGGAGTTTCACCAAGCATCATCATGATCTCTTTGAACCCAATGACCGATTGTGTCTCTGATTTTGGCCAACCAAATTCTCTGTTCAATGCATCCTGGACCGCTGTTATCCCCACATTCGGATGATCGCTTGAATACTTTATATACCACGTCAATGCGCAGCCCTGTACCGCACTAACCAAAGTAGCCTTTTCTATGTTATCATCCATTAGGCCTTGAGCTTCCCATACAGCCTTCACCACAAACCAAAACTAATCTGGTTCCTCATTTCCAATGCCCCTAGATATCGGTAACTTGACTACGCTTGCCATCCCAACTTTCTGTGGTGGTGGAGGTGGGGTGGGTGAAGATTGATTTGATGTATGTGAAGTAGGTGATGGCATGGGTGGAGGTGGTATTAGTGGAAAGCGCCCCTTAATCAACCAAACTGCACTTCTTGGAGAGAACCCCACGAGCTCTTCATCACATTCTCAAGAAATCAAAATCAACACACTGCTCTCTAATCACTTAGTTCCTCGGTAGCCTCTTCCACTCCGTGTTACACCACACATTAATAAGTGAAACTAATATTCTTTTCACATAATAGCATTTTAATCCAAGTATTCAATGATTTGATATACTTACCCCTCGTTCATTCGAGAAAGCACCTCTCTACTTCAATATAACTCACAGTCGTGTCTATCGCAAACTCGGAGATAAAACCTCCTATTATCCAATCCAACCAGTGATCCACTATGCGTGCGATTTTGTCTTCAGATGCTTCTAGCCTGCACACCAATTCTGGGGTCCACATGATAGGTTGATCTAGTCTGTACCTTCCGACACTGTCATCTAACCTTGCAATCCACTCGTACAATAATACTCGGAATATCACGAAGAAGATCTCGTGGATATCCTTGTATATGTATCAATCCAACCATTGTTCTTCTGATATACGCAGATTTTGGTTTTCTTGAATCGTGAACTCGTAAAGCTTTTGATCAAACCAATCTTCAAGCTCTTTCTTCGTAGGGTTCCAGTGTTCCAACATCAAACATCCCTTAGGAAGATCTTGGTCACGGTAACAAAACCATTTGTTGGCTTGTTTGGGCATGACCCAGGTTTGCAAGAGATATTTAGGGAAGCAAATCCCACAGTTACCAGCTCATTGGGCAATAGCCCATTGAGCCCGGACTGAGGTCTCACCTGAGGTAGCAGAGGAGGGTGTTGGAACCATGTTTCCACAACCTTGCGATGTCTTGATGTGGTTTGGATGGTTTTTGCATCGATCTAGAGCCTCACGCCACTCTGTAGAGTTATCAGATTCTCGCGTATATATGTGCGGGTATACTTGCTTATTAATGAAATTATTACCAAGCGCAGCTTTTAATAATAGCCCTTAAGCAAACATATAATATTAAAACCTCATGCGTGCAACCATGAATAGATAACACATAATTTTAGTACATAAGCAGTAAACAGATCTGCAGAAAACACACAATGATTTAGAAGTTCTTATTTTTATTAATCTTCTTCCCAGTACACGCAGATCTGCCTTTTGCACTTAGTTACAAGGGTCCACGCACATAGTTGCGGACTCTACCAAGCCTCTGCGCACATAGCTGCAGATCCTCTTTCTACCAATACCCTTGACTCAGAGTTATAGATGCACCAAAATTGTTTTCCTCATAAACCCATTACATGTTAGATCAATAATGCATATCAACCAAAAACTTGCCTCCTAACTCTAGAGCCTTGCTTTATTTATACCTTTCCATGGTCCACGAACCATGGGTAGCCTGACTCAACTTACCTTATTTTACATTTTATTTGGGTGGACAACCCTTCGACTTGACTTATTACAATTCGTGCTCCAGGCATCTCGTGGAGCCTTTATCATAACTTTACCCAAAATTGTGGGCTTTAAGCCCCAAATCCGTTACGCAGTGCCTTTGCTACCCAACAGTTATCATACGTATACCATGTTCATGTAATGGAAAGCTATGAAGAATAAGCTTTAATAACTACAATAACAACCTTCTCACACTGAGATCTTAGAACATTCGGCAGAGCAAGCATATTTCAAGATTTCACATGTCTAGCCTTCTCACACTAACATTTTAGAACATTGGGCAGAGTTGGGCATATTTCAAGATTTCACACGTCCAAATTTAAGAGGATTTTTAAGGGTTTTGTTTTTCATTTTTCTATTTCTGTTTTTTCTTTAGCTTCATTTGCATTATACAACTTCAAATTCTTGACTTCCTTGGGAAGATTTGCATATTTTTACTATTACGCTTCTTTAATGTTTCTTTAAAGTTTCTGAAAGATTGTATAATACCATTCACTTTTTTCATATCCACCCATTTATTTCTGGATCTTCTGTCATTATATTGTTTCTATTAAGAAAAGCAATAATTTATACCTTAGTCACTGAAATAACATGTGTCATAACTTTGCTACCAATAGATATGGCTTTGCTCACTTAGGCCTTGCACTTCATAAAATGCTACCATTACATATGTCTATGATTGTGCACAACTCACCTCATCTACATCATTGGGGCCTTTGTCAGATTTGTAGGCAGCTAAATTGGTTTCTGGTTAGAACTTATAATTACTAATATCTTAAAATGATATTTTAGAGTTACAAATAGATTTGGTTTAGTGATCAAAACCTAGAAACCAAATTTCCTTTCATTTAAGCTATTAATTAATTTATTATTCTTATTTTTATTAGTTTGATTAAGGGGGACTTTAAAATGGAATTTCATGCTTTACATAATGCTTCACAATAATGTTGATTTCCAATTCACTTGCTAAGTATGAACTATTTTTATTTTTAGTTTTATATAACAAATAAGACAATAGATTACAACATCTCTTTCACATTATACCAATCTAGATCCATCTTAACTCTGGATATATCATGGGCGGAGAGGGATCAAATCTCTTGAGGTGCAAACCCTTTTTTTTTAGTGAGGAAACCTGAAGAGATTTGCTCCCTCTTGGTGCATGATAGATCAAGATTTAAGATGAATCTAGGTTGGTTTTAGTGGTGTGCCACCAAGGATTTGATTAATTCTTTCAATAATATGTAAATACATTTAATATTGATATAATTATTTTAAATAAGCTAGATATGTCTCATATTAATCTAGTCATTTTTATTTTGAATTTTCTTAGTTATGTCAGTTTGTTGAAATGATAAATTTTGTTAATAAATTTAATGATGAAAAATCATGAAATAATTTTTTTTGAATGGAATGTGACAACGTAATAGTGTTGAATGATAAAAAATTTGAATAATAAGAATGTATTCAATTACAAGTTGTATTCATTGTGATTAATCTCAAACTATTTTGTTCTACTATTCTTATTGTCAATCTTGTTAGTTTTGTCATATTTTCATATCGATTATATGAAAATGATAGTTGAAATCGTAAACCATATAAATCTTTAGCTCAAGTTGTTGTAGTAAACATCATATCTTGTGTCTCTTTCTCTCCAATATTAATAGGTTGAATTACTATAACACAAAAATTAGTGTCTATTGTCAATAATTTTTTGTGTTTACACTAAAATCAATGCACATTGTTAATCCAATCATTTTAAAATTAATGTACCATCACGCATCCAATGACATCAAATCATGAGGCAACACCTCACTCAAATCAATGCATCTAATGTAAACAACCAAATAAGATTTGAAAACAACTTCTACCCAGAAGTTAATGCATCTAATGCAAGCAATCAAATAGGAATAGAAATCAACATCTCCATTGAAATCAATGGATCTAGTGCAAGCAATCAAATAGTATTAGAAACCATCTACACTCAAATCAATGCACTTAGTGCAAACAATCAAACAAAATTAGAAATTATTTACATTGAAACCAATGCATCTAATGTAAGAAAATAAATATAATTAGAAATCAATATCCACATTGAAATTAATGCATCTAGTGCAAATAATTGAAGAGGATAAGAAATCACCATCTGCACTAAAATCAATGCATGTAGTTGAAGTAATCAAATAGGATTAGAAATATCTATATAAAAATCAATGAATCTAGTGCAAGAAATCAAATATCATTGGAAGTCAACATGTACAATAAAATAAATTCCTCTAGTGAAAACAATCAAATAGGATTAGAAATCACCATCTACATTGAAATCAGTGCATCTAGTGTAAGAAATATGCTTCCCTCTCTCCCCCCTCCATCTATATCTACATCTTCATCCATCTCTCCTTTGACTCTCTCTCTCATGCCCCAAAACACATGCTCTCTCACTCCATATCTATCAACCTTTCTATCCCTTCCTCCCCCTCTCCATATCTCCCTTCGTCCCTCTCTTCACCTTCCATCAATATCTCTATCTCCTTTGTCTCTCAATATCATCCCCAAAACGTACAGTCTCTTTCACCAATCTATCTATCCATCCCTCCATACTCCTCTCCCTCTCTCTCACACTCTTCCCCTTCTCTCGCTCTGTCTACCTCTCCCCCTCTTCTAAATCTCTTTCATCTTGCTCTCCTCTGTCCCTTTCTCCATGTTCCTTATCACTTCCTCTCCCCCTCGACCTTCCTCTCTTTATATCTTTCTTCTTACCTTCCTCTCCCTCTTCCTCCAACTTCATCTCTATTTCCCTCCCTCTCTCTCTCCCTCTCTATCTCTCTCCAACTCTATTATTATATCCCTCCCTCTCACCTTCTATCCATCTCCCCTTAGTGTATTTATCTCACACCCAAACATACACACTTTATCTCCATATCTCCTTGTCACTCCTCTCTTGCCACTTCTCACTCTCTATGTCTTTCTTCTTCTATCCCTCTCTCCCTCTCCAACTCCATCTCTTTATCCCTACCACTCTCCTCCTCTCTTTGTCCCTCCCTTCTCCTCTCTCTCTCGCTCCCTCCTCCTCTCTCTCATCCTTCCTCTCTCTCCGTTTCTGTCCTACCTCCCTCTCTCTTCCTCCATCTCTCTCTCTCTCTCTCTCTCTCTCTCTCTCCAATCCCTCTCTTCCCCCATAACTCCCCTCCTCTCTCTCCCTTTCTCTCCTACCTCTCTCTTTCACTCTCTCTCTGTCTCTCTCTCTTTTCCTTCCAATCATTTTTCTCTCTCTCCCCCTCTCCCTCTCGCCAGTTATGTTACTATATCCCTGTCTCCTCTCCCCCATTCTCTCCATCCCTCATTCTTTGTCTCTTTATCTCACCATTAAACATACACACTCTATCTCTTCTCTCCCTTGTCAATCCCTCTCTCTCTCCACTTCTCACTCTTTATGTATTTCTTTTTTCCTCCCTCTACCCCCTTTCAACTCCATCTCTCTAATCCTCCCTCCCTCCTCCTCTCTCTCAAGTCATCTCTCTCATCCTTCCTCTCTCTGTTTCTCTCCTAACTCCCTCTCTCTTCACTCATCTCTCTGTCTATCTCTCTCTGCACTCCTATCCTCTCACTATATCCCTCCCTCTCTCCTTCTATCTGCCCCCTCCATATTTATGTCTCCCTCTCACTCACTTAGCCTTCTCTATCTCTCGCACTCCTCTCCCTCCCTCTCTCTCTTCATTCCTTCTCTCCCCTACGTTTATCTCCATCGCTCCTTTGTCACTCCAGCCTCCATATTTGAGGTTTTATTTATTTACCATACATTTGGTTTATTTATATTTATATTTATTTACCATACCCCTTTATTTAACATGGTATTTGACCCATTGACATGGTATATAATTATATATTGATATCTGATCTTATTTGATATGTTTTTATTTATTTACCATATCTCTATTTCATTTTTATTTTTTTTATTTAAGATACCTCTAAAAATATGTTTTATTTATTTAACATACGTTGAGTTTATGTTTATATTTATTTATGTATCATACTTCTTTTTTTATTGTTTGTAAACATTTTTATATTTTAAATTTATATTGCATTTATACATAATGTTTATATTTATGTACATGTTTACCTGAAATGTACCCTCATACTAGATTATAGAGTGTCTAGAAACATAACTAGAGAAAAACATCCAACATAGGAAATATATAGAAATAACTGGAAACATAAAACTACTAATTAATAAATTAACCATAAAATAATAAAAATTTGAAAAAATATAAACTTTATCAAGATTAGGTCGAAGTTTTCAAAATAAACCACATTAATTTTAATAATATTAAAAATATATTAATAGTTTCGATTTTAATATTCCATGATTTACCTAAAAATATTTAATAAAATTATATAAAATTAAATTCAAGAATGAGGGAACTTTTTCCTACATGAAAGTGATATTCTTTGTAATTGCCACATGAAATCTTTGTAACTGCCACACGAAATCTTACATTGGAATAGATTGCGGATGTGGATTAGGATTTTACAATAAATATTAAAAAAAAAATTAAATAATCCTTTAGTAGTAGTTATATTTCAGTGTTCATTAATTACATTGATCATTTATTTTATTTTTGGATTTAGACAATACTAATGCGGATTGAAGCTTTTTTTATTGTAAAATAAATTTATATTTTTAGATATTTGAACTCTCTCGAAGTTTAATAGATTAAACTGGAACTCAAAAATCTCAAATCCTAAATTAACTATTTTATTTGCAATTATTAATTTTTTGATTTATTTTAAATTATATTTTTTAAATTATATAATTTGATGAAGTCAAAAAAGACTTACTTTACATTATTATTTTTATTTCTTAATTTTATTTATAATTTGTTTTATGAATTAATTGAGATAAAATGTTTACATTAAAAAAGCCATTACCCACATCTTTTCCATATTAAACTAAAAAATACCTAATCATTAAAAATTTTTATTAAATATAATAATTGCAAAATTTCTGTTAATAAATATAATTAAAATTTAATATATCATTATATAGATATAAAAAACTTCATAAAAATAAATTAAATTAATAATATTATTAACTATTATTCATTAAAATAAAAAAATTCACCATTTTTAAGTCAGTTTTTCCATCTTGATCTTATGATTACTAACACTATATTGAAAGCTGGGTGATCACATTGTAATGGACCAAATATTTTACGTAAATAAATTACTTATTTACCCTGTGGTTAAAGATGAAACAGAAATTACTATCTTCTTGAAGTGATGGAAATATTATATGTTTAAAATTAAATAATATGAAATGCATAATTATGTGTGCATGATAATTTCATGTGAAAAGTTATTTTCTCTCCTTATGCATGAGGAAAAAGGAAAAAAAAAACAGTTGCCAGTACATTAGGGAAAAACCCTAACTGTTTCTCTTCTCCTTAGAAAAGGGAAAAGGAGAAAAGACCTGGGTTGTTTTTTGGAACAAACAGGAAAAACAAGGAAAAGAGGGCACTGAGCAAAAGAAAGATGGTGCTACGTCTGGTGAGGACCAGATAGCACAGGCACAATTGTGCCTCCCATTGCAGAGGCTGTGGCCAGCAAGGGATTGCTTGGGGGAGAGACGCAGTACAGACGACTGGTCTTGTGGCTGGTAGGATATCAAGCATCAAATAGCCTTCCACGGGTGGTAGAAGGGCGAAGAGAAGCAACAGAGATACAGGTAAGTATTTTGATTAGATATCGATGACAGTAGTAGTAGTTTGCTTAGGAATATTTTAATCATAATTATAATGTGAGACAGTACCTGAATTTATTAAAGGTAATATTGTCATTTGGGTCATTTTGTAGATCAGATATGTAAAGAGAAAGAAAGAGACCAGTATGGAAAGTCTAAATAGAACCTGTACAGTATACCCTGTCTTTATACTAATATGAATCAAAACAAGAAAGATAGATAACTGAAGATTGGATAGATTTAATTCCTGTACAACATTCTATATAAAAGACAGGTCTAAATAACAATCATGCAGACAGTGGTTGATGAAAAGAACAGTAGCAGGATGAAGAAATCATCAGAATAAAGTTTATCTGAATGTATTTAATATACAACATCTGAAAGTATTTAATATACAGCAAGGAGGTAAATAACCCATCTCTGTATTTAGAGACAGAGTATCAAATAATTGAAACGGTTAACTGTCGAGTAAACCCAAACAGAAACCCTCATAATACCAGGCGGAAGACTGTAAGTGGTGAACGCAAACAGTAGCAATATATAAGCCAAAGAATTGTCAAATGTTACAATTCGCATAAGTATTATCAACAATTAATGGGAGTTTTCTGACAACGATAGTCTCGCTAACCGTTCAGGTAAACCCTTAGTAACACGTAAATAACAGAGTCATAACATAGTGTAAACATATGACCTCAATAGTGGATGAGTTTCGGTCCGAGCAATGTGCACAGGTGGACACCACCTGCTGGCGGTAAGCCATAGCAAGATGCCGAGACCTCATTGCCAAAAACCTATTTACTGTAATAAATATTCAGAGATTTACTTGCTAAGAAAAAGGAAAGAAATTTAAATTAAATAGCCAGAATCAGAATCATGCAATTACAGTCATCATATGAATAAACGACAGAATGTACATAACATTACCCTTTCTCGGTCAACCGGCCTTTTCCCTAAAGACCCAAATCATTATACAGAAGAAATGCATAAAACATCGAATTCATGGTATAATGAGCTAACCGTAAGAGAGGAATTATCAAACGAGTATTTTAAGTACAAATCCAACTACAATATCATGAAATCATGAGCAGACCGACGGACAATAAGAGCAAGTCTATAATAATCATAACAAAAACCCATACGGGTGAAATAACCGACCAAAATAATACTATCATTGACATTCAGAATATACAGAGGCAAAACCCGATCACCTAAATCATGGAACACATATATTATCAAATGATGAGAACAGGGAAATCCCATTTGGTACCGACCAAGTCGGAAAAAAACCCGAAAAGCCATAATGCGAGTCAAACTGTAATTACAGTGACTGAATCATTACATGCAAATTAACTGAGGACCAAATAATTAAACAGACATAGAATTGTACAAAAATAACTCGGCTCGAGTCTTAAACTCAGAACATCCTAAACCCTAGAAGCTGTATCTATTCATCGTAATCCGAGTAAACCAAGTGCAAAAGAAGACAACTGTGATTCGCCTTCAAATAGCAGATTTAGCAATAGACCTGGCAGGAAAAAGAGTAGCATAAGGAGGCAATCATTGCAATAGCTGAAAACAGGAGACCGTGAGTTAGTATGCTTACCTGGTCAGCGAAGTGGGGGCAAACCCCTGTGCCATCATCGCGGCTACCGTCTTCACGTAAAACAAAAGTACCTGCCAACGAATAGCAATGGATTATTCATTCATAGAAACACATAGAAAGATAGTTTTCTGAGAAACCGCAGCGAGGGTTACATACCAGCCGAGGATGCGACGAAACAAGACACCAACAGAGAGCTCGTCGCCTGCAGCAGTTCGAGGACTATAGAGTTAACAGTGGCGGAGACCGGACTGAAAGAACTATGGCGGAACAGAGCTGGGAGCCGCTCTTGGCGACCCAAACAATGACAAATGACCCGAAACCCTCGTTCACCAACCCTAAAAGCAATGGCGCCAAAACCCTGAAGCTCTCCACCGTCCGATCGTTGAAGAGCGATCAAGGCCGTCCATGGTAATGACGATCCCGAGGAGGTGGTAGCCACGCTGTTACCATAAATGCTACAGCTACCGGTAAGTGGATGACTGTACCGTGACACAGGTGTCATACACTTGTTAACCCTTCGATGAATCGGGAAGGTCGATTATTGATGTGGAATATTAACATTACCTTTATGTATCATTGTATTCATAAGTTACGCATTAAATATATCAACGCTGGTAGATATGTATAACATATATATCAATGCTTGAGTTATGTATTAAATATATCAACGCTATATAATAAAGCATGTCACCATGATATCGTAATCCCGGTGATTGAGTAAGATTAGGGGTACAATAAATTTTTTATTTATTTATATAATTTTAAGAATTAGAGGGTTGTGACATCCGTAAATTGTCTAATGTACTTATAAATATTATGGATCACTGAAATTTCCATTCTAGAATGTAAAAAATTATTAGTCAAAGCAGAAATTATAAAGCCATTCAACCAAATTACACTGAAATCTTGATTTACACAAGCCAATGTAAAGAGATTCCGAACACTATTTATTATATATGAAGTAGACAAAGATATAATTCAGGCACAAGGACAACTGTTCTGGTCGGAACATTATGAAATCTTGATTTACACAAGCAAATGTAAAGAGATCCGGAAGACTATTTATTATATATGAGGTAGACAAACAGAAAATTTAAGCGCAAGCACAACTGTTCTAGCCAGATCATTATTTATTATATATGGCCTCGACAAAGAAATAGTTCCAGCAGAAAGACTTATTCTTATAGATTAGACAGTAGCCTAATTATATTTGACAGGCGGTCGCGGCGGACGTGGTGGAGGACAGCCATAGCCGTCGCTGAGACACTGGCTAGGGCCTGAAGGCAGCATTCGTCGATTTTTGGGTTTCGTTTCACCCCGTGCAGCATCTGCGATATATATGTGTCGCTGCTCCACATCCAAGGCAGAATCTCGGTTATATATGCCCCGCTGCTTCACATGCAGGTTAGCAGATCGCTCCACATTCACGTAGGCTGTCCGCCCAGCAACAGCATAATTGATCATCATGATCACACATAATATTGCACTATAAACGCTTTTCCTCTCCATGAATAATCGATATCTTCTGATTGATCGCCAAAGGTAATCTTACATGCCGAAGATGACCTCGTATTGAGGATGCCTTTCAAATATATAATAGCGTGGATTCATTTAACTCTAGATACAATCCAGGGTACTAGATTCATTCAACTCCAGATCCAACCATTGTGTGAGGAGAGGGTAATAAATCCATGGTATTATTGGACTAGCGTTGATTCATTTAACTCTAGATACAATCGATCCGGGGACGAAAGGGTAATTCATTTAATTCTAGATACAATCGATCTTGGGACGAAAGGGTAATAGATCCATGGTATTAATAACAAGGAGCCACTGCCTTGGCGGTAGTTCCTGCAGAGGTTTGCAAGGACAACACAAATGGATTGTATATTATCCGATTTGAAATGGGATTTGAGATGGAACTTAAATAGTTAGTTCAATGTGTAATTCGTTACAAAAGTTTCAGTTCAAAGTAAAACATATATTTCAAAATTGTTAAAATATTTTAAATGGTTATTACTCGATGTTTCTCTAGCTTATGCCCATTGCAAGAGACATATGTCTGAATAACATTTATTGCCCATACCTGGAAATAAGATTGGATCACATTTAACAATAAACAGAAACATAGGTAATATAATACCACGTTTGAGCTTCATTTGAGGTTCTTCTGACATGGGAGCGTCATCCGAACTCTTTTTTCCTACCAGATAATTAACTACCTATTACTTTGGGATCACCCTTTTCACTCGTTGATAACATGATGTGCTCCATCAAGACAATGATGTGTATATATATATATATATATATATAGGTTCCTCTGGTACTCTGAGGTATGTTCTATTGGATAAGCTTTAGTATTCGAACGACATGCAGCATGACACGTATTATATAAGGCGTTCATTTCATATATGGGTACTTGTTTATTCACCATGTTTGACTGTGAAAGAATTTCATGTTCGAAGGGTACAATCACATAAAATTATTTAATTAGAAATTATTGAATAATTTATAAGAGTGTATTTTTTAAAAATAAAAATAAAATAAATTTTTAAATGTGCATTTTATTAATTTCAGTGGAACTTTCCAATTTTACATCAAAATTCCATAAATAGATATTTATGGTTAAGCCTATGTAATATTTGAAGTTCTATTTGAACAATTAAGAAATGATTTGCTTGATTAATCGATTGCAAATTTTAAAAATATTTTAGAATTTAATGAAAAATAAGGCGATCAATTGTTTGACAATTGGTTTGATTTTAAAAATACATATAATCTTTTAAACTGAAATCAGCATTAAAAAGTAAAATAATCTATCAATTTCAAACTCAAAATGTAGTATGTTTAATCTAGATGTACAATGCATACCTCAAAGGACTAAAGTATTTAGATGCTCATTTATGCATATAGAGGTATCAATGTTCATGTGTGTTTTGTGTATAAGTAGGTATGTATATTTCATTTTTTTGGTGAACAACTTCTATATAAGATCAAATTCTACCAAACAAATTATGTTAATATATATACACATAAAATTATTTATATTTTATTATTATTAATTTATTATTATTATTATGTAAACTTATCTAATAATGATGTTAACAAATAATCCGGAGCCAGAAAATTAATAACGGACACTATCCATTGATTAGAAAAGCTCTCTCATCATAGCTAGTTTATCAGTAGATGTATTTGTAAAAATATTAATTAATTTCATCATTAATGTAAATTGTTGTAATACAGTATATTGAATTATTTTTACTTATACTATAATAGTAATAATAATAATAATAATAAAAATAATTATTAAATATTATTAGTTTTATTATTATAATATAACTTTATAAAAAAAAATTACATAATATAATTTATTTAAAAATAAATTAATTTATATAAAAAATAACTGAAGTTAAACAAAAAATAATAAATATCTGAAAATTTTGTTTAACATAATTTGTAATGTGCAAATACTTTTATTAAATATTATATAAATATATCTTCTCTAACAAATATATCTTCAGTTCCAAAATATTTTGTTTTAAATTTTTGTAGACTTTCTTTTGGAAAGACTGCATCCCCTTAAATGATGAAAGGAAACTCTGATTAAATAATATTTTTTTTTAAATTTTTTGTAGACTTTCTTTTGGAAAGACTGCATCCCCTTAAATGATGAAAGGAAACTTTGATTAAATAATGAAAGGAAACTCTGAATTTACACAGACCATTCTAACCTAAGAGCAAATAACATTAAATGATGAAAGGAAATGCCCAATTTACATAGACAATTTTAAAATAAGAGAAAATAAGATTAAATGATGAAAGGAAATGCTGAATTTACACAGATAATTCTAATATAAGAGCAAATAAGATTATTTCTATTAATTCATGACAATTTTTGGGGAAAAAAGAGCGGATAAGATTAAATTATGAAAAGAAATGCTGAATTTACACAAAATATTCTAACATAAGGGCAATGAAAAGAAATGCTGAATTTACGCAAACCATTCTAACATAAGGGCAAATAAGATTATTTCAGTTAATTTATAAAGATTTTCAGAGAAAATCACATTGCCAATAAAATAATTTCTGCTAAATTTTGAAATATTTAAATTAGACAATAAACACACGTAGTCACGAATACGGTGCTAAATATGCAATGAACAATAAACAGATTGCTATGATAAAAAAAAAGAACTCAATAAGTGAAATAAAAAATAGCAATCAGTCTCAGCCTAAAAACCATTCAAAATATTAGAAAGAATACGTTTAAAGTACCACAGTCTCAAAAGATAATACTATTGGATAGTATAATCTTAACTATATTTTGGGTATGCAGTACGTATCCTGGTCTTGGCTATCTGGTCCTCACTTCCCCAAATACGCCACGTTTGCTGCAAAATCAGCTAAAAATCTGTGATACAGCCTGTGCATCATGTGGTCAATACCCATCTTGAAGAGTTTCACATCGTTGACAGTCCTCGCACCGATCAAAGACATTAATACCCAACCCCATTCATGGACCGTAAATAAAAAATTGAAATTCGGAAGCACTCTGCACATATGATCAATCATTTACAAATCAATTATGTTAAAAAGAGAGCACATGCCCCACTATCCAGAGTATGATACATATTTTTCAGACTAATTTGGAAATTTGGAAGTTACTCAGTACACGCCACAATGTTAGAAGGATTATGATATGTTAGAAGGATTATGATATATATATTTTCAAGCTAATGTGCTATGACATTTGTACAAGATGCGGGTGTCGGATAACACAAAAGGGGTGGGTTCAAAAATATAGTTTCATTATCAAGAGTAAAGTTACCAAGTTCAATAAAACTTCAAATAAAACCACAAAATTTCAGAATAAAAGAGATTTTTCATTCATAGTCAGGCTTGCAAAGGTTAATAATGCATATTTTCAATAATAACTCTTTTCGAAATAGAAAGATGATACTATTTATCCCAAAAGGCTCGGGATTTTGGAATGTTTGACACATTATCTATGATAGAAGGTTAGAAACATAACTCTATGGACAAACCTTAAATATGAAATCAGAAAAACCACCTCCGAAGCACATAGCAAAGAAATAATAATGAAATGAGAGTGAAATTAATTCCTGATGAACTAAGAAAACACTTTATATAGTGAAATCTTGAGTGATAGAAGCAAAACTATTACCATGAATACATGAAGGGAACAGTGCAAAGAATTACATGCCATCAAATAACCATGTTAAGTTTGTAGAAATTGAACATTTTTTATGGTGAATATTACATTAGATGGGGAATGCTTCGTTCAGTCTGGGAACTTACAAGTTGTAAAGGTGAAGCTCTGCTCTGGGCTCTCTGCTCCTCTGCTCCTCAAACTAGCTGCTCCACACTCTTTGAACTTACTCCGAAGAATTAGCTGCTGGACACTCTCTGCTAACTTACTCCGGACTCCCGACCGGACAAGGCAGAGTTGAAAGGCTCCTCGCAGGGTTCTCTGCTTGTGATATAAGCTTTGACAGGGTTCCATACGTTGACAGGTGGTCAACATGCAAATATCTCTATGAACAAATGTCTAAATTAGGTGTTGGCTTAACGTGGAACAGGCCCAGAAAGAACTTAGGATAAGATGATATTAACCACCTTTTTGCATGAGTTAGGGATAATGATAATAAATGATTTATTTTTTATATGGGTTAGGGATAATGGTAAATGTTTTGAGATTTTATGGATTAGATTTATATTAAAATAACAATTTGGACGTGATTTAGTTAAGAAAAATATTCTAATTTATGTTATGGGTTTACAATTTTATTATTGATTTTTTTTACCGTTAGTAATATTCATCACAAAAATGTAAAATTTATTGAGTTTATGAAAGCATTCAATAATGTTACTAAATATCTATTATTTCCAAGTGTAAATTATTTAGAGTTTGTAGATCCTATTATTATTTAATATGAAACAATTTTAAGGAAAAAGATAAAATTGACATAATTGTTATTAACATTCACAACATAATTGGTATTAAACATGGTTGTCTTTTCCTTTCCACCATTTTAACTCACATATAGGTAAGTTGGAGAGTTGTTATTGATAATTATCAATTATTTAGGTTCAAATTAAAATTTCATTTTTTCAATGTTATTATTGCATTCGTGATATTTGAAAGTGGTATTGAAGGTGCCAAAAAACAATTAGATATTCTTTGTAATTTGGGAGATCTCATAGGCTAGATGCTAATCTTAATATTATAACTTTTAATGTTTAAATACAACTTTATTAATTTTTTTATTAAAGAAAGATATTACATATTACTACATGTTGTACTCATATTTATTTAAATATATTAGTATACCAACATTTAATATTAAACAAAACTAATAACTACAACCAAGGAAATACACCTATGAATTACAAAATTATAAAGATAGAAAAACATATATAATATTAATCCAATCTACGTTTATTCTAAAAACCAATTTACCAATTTTTTCAAAAAACCAATTTACCAGTTTTTTCAACAGATCTCTTTTTAGTAACCAATCTATTCTGAAAGCAAAAAATGCATATAAAATATTGCAAAACAATAAATTAACTTTCAATAACCATTTTATATTTTAAAATATTAATCCAAAAGCAATATAATTTTGATTTATATTTTAATATAAATCAGATTTTTTCGGATGATATTTATTCTATTTAAAAAGATAAGCTTCTTGTAAATGATGTGAATCTAAGTGTGTTTGATAGGATATTATAAACCCCTTATTTAAAAAAATTAAAACTAAATTAATTAATTAATTTTGAAACAAATTATAGTAAAATTTCAACTTTCTACACCAAATATAGTCTTTCAATCTTTTTCTGAAAATAATCATTTCCTAAACCACAACTCAACCAATCTATTTTCCAGTTTAACATTAAACATATATAAACAAATAATATCTATTTTTTGAATTTAATATTCAAATTTTATTTGTAAAACAAATCATACAAGGCCATTTATGTTTTTGAAGTGGTAAAAAATTTACGATCATAATAATTAAAGAAACAAAACAACAATGTTAAATCATAAAGTTACTTTGCCCGCACAACCTACTACAGCGTACTTTGGATAAGATGAGATTGCCTCAATATTTTCGCATCGGGCAACGTGAAGGCTGCAATAAGACCTCAATTGTTTGCCGAACCAAAACCTTTGGGTAAAATTTTGTTGAATAAAATTGGGAGCATTAAACTTAGGTTAAAATGTGAAAACACCGAAAAGAAAACCGGTCAAAGTATCAAGTAATGGTAGGTCAACGATCGATCGATCGCTAATAGTCCCAGGCAGGGAGTAATAATGGTGGTATTAATAATAATGGTGTAGTTTAACTTATTTATAAAGAGTGTTTTTTGGTTTAAATTCACAAAATTTCCATAATACAATTTGCATTTAGCACTCTTAAAAAATAATTTAAATCAAGTATTTAAAAATCTCTTTCATATTTTGATTAAAATTAAGGGGAAAAATGGTACTCAAAAAGACCATTTCCTTTATAAGTTAGAGTAATGCAATTAATTTAAGATATTGATAATTTATGAAATAATTTTTTATTTGTGGACATGTGTTATTGATATGCTATAGCATTGATAATCCATGGTGTTGGCCCATGGTATTGTAACAAATCCCATTTACAAATTAAGAATGCCCATAGAAGAGAGAAGATAAATCTAATCTTATTTCATTTTTTTTCAAATATATATATATAGATGTTTAATTATATAATATTTTTATTATATTGCCTTCGTTGAGAGACACTTATGGTGCTAAAGATGGGATGTAATGTTTAGAATTTTGACTAAGTCAAAATACATTAAAATAAAAATGAACTTAATTAAAAGTATTATATCTTAGATCTATGAAAGACCTTCTAAACCATAAAGATATGAAAAGGGTCTATTGCATTCCTTGTTCTTGTGGGATTCCCTACATTAGGGAGCTTTAGTGTAACATGTAGTGAAATCCAATTACCATGTCTCCATTGAGGATTCTGTTGTCATTGCGAGGTTTGCAAGTTAAGTAGAAATTGGATTCCCCCTCTCTTTGTAAATTTATTTT
>APFE030310607.1:85235-116626 GCA_000404065.3 Pinus taeda
ATAAAATAAAATAAAATAAAATATAACAAAATGATAATATATACATGAATTTATTCAAAAAAAATTTAAGGACTATTTCTTAACCACTATTTCCTAATGACTAACTCCAGAACTAGATCCATCTTTCTTATTTCAACATTTTGACTCAGTGATTTTGGCACCTTTGTCGTAAGGATGAACCACATTAGATGGTTCAAAGATTTAACATACCCCGTGAGCCTACTCGGGAAAGTAGCTACTATGCTCCATTAATTTTAAAATTTGCTTTTGTTACTGTTAATATTCAACCATTGTCACAATTAAAATTTCCTTGTAGTTACATGTATAAGTATTAATCATGCAATTATACTCATTTTCTTAATAATTGAACCTAATCAAAGTAAGGAACCATAGTAATGCATACTCTCTCTATGCTTTCCTGGATCCATGATGCAGAACTATAGTGCCATTTATAAGACTAAGACTTATACATCAAATGAAACATTAAGCATAATTTACAAACTCTAGAGAAGGAGTATGCAAGTCATAAAATCCTTCGATTAATTCACATAAGCATTAATGAAACATTAACTTAAGTCTATTTTAGCTATCATGGCCATGCAACATGATCGTAGTCAAAATGTTACTGACCAGCCCTTCATTCAACATGCATATCTAGCTGACCTAAGTGGAAGGAGGTCTTATGACATGCACTGTGTAGATAATTCTAAATCATTGACTGTATTAGTAGAAGCATTTTTTTCGTAAATGTTCTGCATGCACAAATATCACATGCATAAATTTGTTCCAATTTAACCGAGGGATAGCACATAAGTTAGAGGCATATTATGTTCCTTCGCTAAACTCGATGATGATGAAGTTTAGATTTAGTAGTTATCTCTATATTCACATATGATCATCTCATAACCAAGTTAGTACAAGAATATTTTCTTATGCATAATTATCCCACGGAGATTCTACCATGAGTCGGATAACTCATTGACACAAGTAATGTGAACTATTTACTATACTTCTACCACTAACTTTACACGAAGATGAAGTGAGAGTCACATGCATAAGAAATTCATCATTACCATAATAAATATAACTCAACCATCCATACACCTTATTTGAATTATTTAACCACTTCTAATGTAAGAAATAAACTTAGAGGCTAAGAAACCAACATATAGAGCATCACACACAAGAGAATCTAACTAGATAGGAAAAGATGGAGAACATCACTTGGACAACAGAGCATTACCACCCAACCATAGAACTGACTCTTCTAGTTCACCTCCGAGCCGAGGTTCTTTCCGTGGATCAACTACCTCCAATTGATCTATGCAATGGGTATTTAATAACTTCTTTCATGATATAATTTCCTTTACAGGCGTCCCGCTTTTAGGTGGATGTTTTTTCCAATTTCCTATGCTTATCTCATAAAAGCTCGCCTTTGTCTCCCACGAGTATTTTCATCATAAAAGCTTGCCTTTCTCTCCCTCACAACTTTTATGTGTCCGCAATGGATATTTATCTCCAATCCATCAAGATTATGTAGACTTACGTCTAGAACTTTATCATTAAATATTTGATGCAGGAGCAACCAGCAACAAAGAAAGCAAACGTGGGCCAGAGGATCAGAACAAAATAAAAGCGTGATTTAAAGGAGAAAATAGATTTTAAAAGGATAAAGCAGATTTAAAGCGTGCATGCATGAAGCTTTTGTGGAGAAAGTTAGGAGAGGATAGGATTGATCCTTCCTAAAATTCTTATATAATTGTAATGTGATAGGGTGTGAAAGATATCTTATTTGTGAGGAAATTTTTGAGTGAGCTAGATGTAGCCGAGCGTGAGCTCATTTTTAAGGCTGAAATGCCTTAATTTTGTAACTGTTCCGTAAATATATAATAAAGTGTGTTCATGTTCTGTGTTAATTTTATATGCTTATGTGTTTTATGAATAAGTTAATATCGTTTAATTTTGATTGTTGTACGTGCTGACAGTAAACGCAGGGGAGCCAGAGTCTCTTCTACTTCGGCTCTGTTATTTTGAGAAGTCCTAAATTTTATCTTGAGTTATGGCCAAGTGGAATTATAAAATCCCAGCTATTGCGTACAGTGATACC
Source organism: Pinus taeda (assembly GCA_000404065.3). Classification (NCBI taxonomy): domain Eukaryota; kingdom Viridiplantae; phylum Streptophyta; class Pinopsida; order Pinales; family Pinaceae; genus Pinus; species Pinus taeda. Next base: position 87,343 of record APFE030310607.1, read on the forward strand.
GCGAAAGGTACTTTGGCGTTTGGTTTATATCATGTTTTTGTTTATGTGATTGTTTAGCCAGCGTGCACCGCAAGATAGATCGGTTTCTGGAGAGGAGCAATTAGAAGTGGTTTCATCTTTTCGAATTATTGGGAATTAGGATTTTGGTTAAACCCCAAAATCTCATTTTCATCAGGTGGTATCAGAGCAGTAAGATTCTGCGGAAAGAGGTATAGTTGAGTTAAAGATGAAGAATTTATGGTCTTGCTATTGTGTAGATGGCGACAGCTGAAGGTGAGAAGATTGTAATAACCTAGAGAAAGATGCCAAAAGACCAAGTGCGGAGGGCTTGGTGAGGTATCGTGTAACAGAGGAGGCTGTTACTGTAGAGGTTGGTTGCAGCTCACAGAGTTCTAGTGAAGGAATGCAGTGGATAAAATTGATATTATGAAGACCAGAAGCATATGACCAGGAGGTCATAAATTTTTGTGCCTGGGGAGTCTGATGCAGGAGCAACCAGCAACAAAGCAAGCAAACGTGGGCCAGAGGATCAGAACAAAAGAAAAGCGTGATTTAAAGGAGAAAATATATTTAAAAAGGATAAAGCAGATTTAAAGCATGCATGCATGAAGCTTTTGTGGAGAAAGTTAGGAGAGGATAGGATTGATCCTTCCTAAAATTCTTATATAATTGTAATGTGATAGGGTGTGAAAGATATATCTGTTTGTGAGGAATTTTGTGAGTGTCAAGATGTAGTCGAGCTAGAGCTCGTTTTAAGGCTGAAATGCCTTAATTTTGTAACTGTTTTATATAATATATATAATCATGTTCTAGTGTATGTTGTGTATACTTATGTGTTTTATAGATGCTGTGCATGCGCTATCTTTATAGCAATTGTATTGTGTGCCTGTGGATTTTTATAATTACTGTGCGTTCTGAATTCCAATTGAAAAACTGGTAGAACTGTGTGTAATTTTATGGACAGCAGAGCCACTCAAGGGAAGGGATTAATAGAAAGGCGCGGGTTTGAGATTTTTAAATGGAACTGGGATTTTGGGCAACCCCCAAAATCTCATTTTCATCAGTGTGTGCACTGGGGGTACGCACCTCATGAATGGGTAACCAGCGTGTCTGGACGCGGTCCCTGCACGGCGTACCTGCGGGTACACATCTTCTGAACTATTCTCCTACGTACTTCTTAATTGTCATCATATTGAGAGCCATGCCATGGGTGTTACCATCAAGTACAACATCTATAACATATAACCATACCAGAAACATAATGCCAACAGGTCAAATGTTGCATTGTGACAATGATTGTCTCAATATGAAAATCAATCATGGTCAACGATGGTCCAACGTCACGTTGTTACAAAGATTGTCTTGGTATGAAAATCAAACATGGTCAAGCATGGTCCAATGTCGCATTCTGACAATGATTGTTTCAATATGGAAATTAACCATGGTTAACCAATATTAATGTGGGGTTTATAATATTTATCTTAGGGATTATGAAAAGAAACCATGGTTAAACATGGTCAACCATGGTCTAACATCACATTGTGACAAGGATTGTCTCGATATGAAAATCAACCATGGTCAACCATATTTATTTTAGAGTTTATAATATTTATCTTAGTGTTTATATACCTTGGATTTATAATATGAGACCTTTAGGTTTAATGTTATTCTCTTGGGTTCATAATCCCTTGGGGTTTTAGTAATAATCCCCTCGGTTTATTATTTCCTTGAGTTTATAATACCAATCCCTTGGGCTTATTAATCTAAGGGTTCATATTCATAAGGTTTAATATTATTCCCTTAGGTTTATATTCCCTTGGGTTTTTAGTATTAATCCCTAGGGTTTAATACTCCCTTGGGTTTATAATATCAATCATGGTCAACCATGGTCGAATGTCACATTGTGACGAATATTATTTCAATATGAGAATTAACCATGGTCCAATGCCGCATTATGACAAAGATTCTCTCGATTTGAAAATCAATGATGGTCAAGCATGCTCAACCATGGTCCAATGTCACATTATGGCAAGGATTGTCTCAATATGAAAATAGACCGTGGTCAACCATGGTCCAATGTCACATTATGGCAAGGATTGTCTCAATATGAAAATAGACCGTGGTCAACCATGTTTATTTTAGTGTTTATAATATTTGACTTAGGGTTTATATACCTTGAGTTTATAATATTAGTCACTTGTGTTTAATATTATTCAACCATGGTCAACCATGTTTTATAAAATCAATCATGGTAAACCATGGTTAATCATGGTCAACCGTGTTTCAATGTCGTATTGTTACAAATATTGTCTCAATATGAAAATCAATCATTGTTTCAACCGTGGTCCAACGTTGCATTATGAAAACGATTGTCTCAATATGGTAATCATTGTCAACCATGGTCAATCATGGTTAACCTTGGTCAACTACTTTTATAAAAACAAACATGATCATCCATGGTCAATCATGGTTAACCATGGTCGAACGTTGCATTGTCACAAAGATTGTGTTGATATGAATATCAACCATGGTCTGATGTCACATTGTGACAAGGATTGTCTTAATATGAAAATCAACCATGGTCATCCATGTTTATTCTAATGTTTATAATATTTATCTTAGAGTGTATATACCTTGGGTTTATAATATTAGTCCCTTGGGTTTAGTGTTATGCTCTCGGTTCATAATCCTACGGGGTTTTAGTAATAATCTCTTGCATTTATAATATCAATCCCTTGGGTTTATAATATGAATCATGGTCAACCACGGTCAATCATAGCCAACCATGGTCAATGATGGTCAAATGTTGCGGTGACAATGATTGTCTCAATATGAAAATTAGAAATCAACCATGGTCAATCATGTGTATTTAACAGTTTATAATATTTATACCTTGGGTTTATTACTCGCTTGGGTTTCTAATATCAATCCATTGGTTTATTAATCTAAGGGTTCATATTCCTAGTGTTTAATATTATTCCTTTGGGTGTTTAGTCTTAATCCCTAGGGTTTATTATTCCCTTGGGTTCATATTATCAATCATGGTCAACCATGGCCAAATGTCGCATTGTGACAATGATTCTCTCAATATGAAAATCAATCATGGTCAACCATGGTCCAATGTCGCATTATGACAAAGATTATCTCGATATGAAAATCAAGCATGGTACAACGTTCCATCGTGACAATGATTGTCTCAATATGGAAATCAACCATAGTTAACCATGTTTATTTTAGGGTTTATAATATTTATCTTAGGATTTATATACCTTGGGTTTATAATTTTTATCCCTTGGGTTTTTATTCCCCTGGGTTTATAATATCAATCCCTTAGGTTTATTAATCTAAGGGTTCATATTCCTATGGTTTAATAGTATTCCCTTATGTTTATAATCCTTTGGGTATTTAGTATTAATCCCTTGGGTTTATTATTCCCTTGGGTTTATAATATCAATCATCGTCAACCGTGTTTTATAAATTCAATCATGGGCAACCATGTTTTATAAATTCAATTATGGTCAACCATTGTTAACAATATTTATATTATTAGATATTTATATTTAATATTTAACAATATTAATAGCACTATTTTTTTTGTAAGCTTGGTAGGACTACATTATTTAGCATGTCCAATTTCTCACTCCAATTAGGGGAATACCACAAGGTTTGAACCCAAAACTTCTAATTCAATGAGGCTTCATTTCCACGGCCATTACTAGTTGAGCTACCCCAAATAAACAATATTACAACATATTTATATTAAATAATATTTATTTATTACATATTTATATTAAAAAAACATTATTATAAATAATAAATAATAAAAAATATACTAATTATTATTTACTGAATTAATTAAATAAATAAATAATTATTATTAAATATTTTTAATTAAAAATAAATAATAAGTATTATTATATTATTAAATCCATACCATGCTATTAAAATTAATTAATAATATTATTATTAATTAATACTCATATTAAATAATAATAATAATCAAACTAAATTTAATTATAAAATTTAGAGGCTGTCAACACATTACCATGTATTGCGATAATTATAAAAGAGAATTACGAAAACGAACACAAATTAATATCCAAATAACATACATCAAATTGCATCAAATTTCTAGAACCAAAAAATTATATAAATAATCTCATTCTGCTCCAAAACCAAAAATCCTGCAAAACTAAACACCCCTATAAATTTATATAAAAAAATCAAAATATCTCACTAGTCTTTTTTCAAAATTAATGAATCCGTGAATCCACGAATTCTAGAATTCTTGGGCGCACGCCAATTCAGAATCAAATTCTAAAGACATGTGTTGTGCTTTTTCAATTTATATAAAGCTTGATGCCGTGAGCCATTAATCAGATTGACCGGATTTCAATTTTCAAAATTTTAGATTGACGGGATTTCAAATTTTAAAATTTTAGATGTTTGATGGTGTTGAATTTATTTCTATTATCAAAAATATTATTCAAATAATGTCTCTACAAAAAATTCTCGACAATTCCTCCATCTAAATAGACCACTCAACAAAATAGGGTTGACTTGGCCAATGGAAACTTCATAGCCAAAAGGTATAATGGTGGTATGAGAGTGATGGGACGTGTGAATTTGATGCGTTTGACCGAAAACAAATAGGTGTGCATGTGGCTCCCATTGGTTGCCTTTAGCCATCTTAGAATATTTTAGAAATTTGATACAATGGTATAGTACAAAGCTTAGTTTCTCGTTTTATGTAAGTCATTAAAGTTAAATATTATTCAAAATACATCATTTCATTAGATGTAGCATTTGTGATGATCACAAGGATAAGGGCTTTATAAATATTATTAAGTTGAATTTTCTTAAAGTAAAACTAAATTATCGTTATTACATACTATGTTGGTTGTTATTATGCATTTTCTATGGATGCTACAATTTTTTATAAGGCATATTTATCTACCATTTTTCACAACAAATCATCAAATTAAATCCATTTCTTATCACTATTATTAGCATGGATTAGAGAAAATAATTGACCAATCAACATGTCATCAAATCAATCTATATTCTACAACTATTACAAACTCTGCTTAAACATGAGAAGGTTAACTACTCAATAATAAAACATAAATGTAGATAAAAAATAAACAATCTTATAAGTTCCTTAATGCATTAATAATCTAACATGAGTTAAAAATACAGAATAACGCTGGTTGGTTCAAGTGAACCCTTCTTAGGGAACATAATATCATTGAATGAATCTCAATAACTAATTATTTAAATTTCAACTACTCACAAATGCATTCACAAATGAAAATAAATTAGTCTCTGTATTAATGAAGAAAACCTCAATATAACTTATAAATTCAAATACTAAAACAAGAATTAGCTTTGCTACTATTAACAAGGAACCAATTTATACATTATGCTTGTCTCCCACAATTAAGACATAGTATGGCTTTGAATCATTAATTCGAGTTTCATAGCACCATTGTATAATATTATAAGACAAATTTGTTTTAGGTCAAACTGGAAAATATGGTTTGAATCTTTAACATCCTAGGTTAACAATGTCATCTACAGTTTAGGGACAAGTTTCCATGACTTCTTTATTCATGGTGACCAACATTCTACGTGTTGATCCTCGATAAGGGCAAGAAAGTTCCTCCCTTGTGTTCCATGTGGCATTCTGTAGTGGGGTTGTGCAAAGACATTGATCAGTTGGCCATAAAATGGTATGTTTGCAGAACATAAGGGTTAACACCAAGTCTACAAAGGAATTGTAGCCTCACTACATGCCCTCACTCACACTCTCAAGGTTTTTCCACCTTTGAAACCCACCCTGGTCTCTCAAAGAAAGCTTCAGTGAGAAAAACCACCTCATGCAATCGACATACTAGTGGATCAAGGCATTGTTTGTATGAACATGGTGTCAGATCACAATGATTGACCATACCTTCTATCAATCCATCTTCATTTCTAAGGTTGTATTTGGAGAAAAGTGTTGGTTTTAATAACTTAGGACATATACACATACAAATAGACTTGAAGAATAAGAAGAAAGAAACACAGGAGTGATAAACCCCCGAAGGGGAAATTTGTTAGATTATATCATCCAAGTTGCATTTAGTATAGACCTCACCTCTTATATAATTTTAGATGAACATAACAATTATGGCAAAATTAATTATTACATTTTAACCAACCACAGAATGGTTCATCCCTATGGTTTATCTTTAACTAACTTCATTTCTCAACTCACAAGTAGGAGTTACTCCAACATACAACCCCCTTAACGAGTACTTGTGATCTTAATACACATTCTTCGTTTTTGTCTTTCATACTTAATGTTCTCTGTCTTTATTTACCTGCAAAGACATAAAAAATTTCACTCCCCCTACATCATGACCAATCAATATCATGTATTTTATGTTGTTAACCCATTACCATTACACTTGTAAGTTTTTGCATAGGCTTACCCTTGAAAATTACAAGTGGTTTCTTCTTACCACTAGCAACACTTCACAATGTGTGGTTTCTAGTAACAACAAACATTAGTGGTTTTGACCACAAACCTTAGTTTACAAAGAGGTTTCATAAAGTATTTTTAAGAGTACCACAAACATTTCAAAATAATAAAATTTGGGAGTATACATACCTCATCAAGCTTACATAGCATTGACCTATGTACATTCAATTCAAATTATGTAAGAACGTTAAACTTTTTAAGGATGTTTATTTTTTGTTGGTTTGACCCATGAAGGATTTCAACCTTGATTTCATGGTTTACATAACATGGTGATTTCCAATTGAGTTTCCTCCTATGGGCTATATTTTTAGGGATGTTTTATCAATATCTACATTTATTTTTTAGGGATGTTATTTTCATCTACATCTACATTTTCATCTGCATAGTACTATTATTCTTTCCTTATTTCTTCGTCCCTTGCATTATTTCTATTTTTCTTTGTTCTTTGTGCCTTCATCTTTCAATTTTGTTTTCTCATGATGCTACATCATTCTCTTTTTCATCTTCTATCATCATTGGCCATTCTTTTGTTACTACATCTTTTTCTTTCTCATCATCCTCTTTCATCATGCCATTCTCTTTGTTCTTTGTTGTTGCATATTTATCACCATTTTTAAATTCTTTCATCTTTTCTCTCTTTGTTGTTGCATCTCTTTGTTCTTTTTTTCTTGCAACTTGCTTTTGTCATGGATTCACCAATCTTCTTGCAAAATTCATTACTAATTTCCATATAAAAAGAAATCCATTTACTGAAATACATGAGTACTATTTGTTGTACTCACTAGTTTTCTAGGAATCCTTTTTAATAACTTGATTCATCAACTTAAACTCTCTCTTCAATGTAACTTGGTCCTCACTTTGTAAGACTATCCCAACCTTCTCATATTAATCCCCTCACTATTTCACTCTCATCAAACCATTGACTCTTCAACTTTTAGCCATTTGAATCATTCTCCACTTGTCAATAATATGTGGGTTAACCTCATACGACAAATATGAAAAAGATATCCCACTAGAAAATGTAATTAGTAATTTTCTTCAAAAAATGCTTCAAAACCTCACTAATATTCAATATTTTGCCACAAATGTTTCAATAAAGTTCTTGATAGTGTTGAAAATCCGTCAACCAAGGGGATCTCCCCGATATGAAGTCCCAAATAGACCTCGCACTGTTTGGTGTAGGAATCCCATCAAGTATGATGGTCTGGTTCCCATTTACTTAGAGATTTGCCTTAGCTCTTGTTGTTGAGCACATGATACTGTTACACTGGTATCTTCAAAAAGCAATGTGAGTATGTCTGGTGAGTGCGTAACGTAACTATGTCTAGGTTCTCTTACTACAAAAGGGGGAGAGTAAAGTGAGCCTCTAAGTGAGAGGTAATAGTACCATCCAGGAAGCAACACACACAAACCAAAAAGGTTTGTCCAGCAAGCAGAATAGTCCATAGTGGATGTGGCAGTCATTAAAACTGAAGTACAAGGGAAGACACGTCCACCATCCAACAGAGCAGTCCATAACAAATGTGACAGTCATTATAACGAGTAAAGAAGGAAGGTCTATCTAGTATCCTGTGGAGTAGTCCACAAGGATGAGACAATAGTGATAACTAATATAACACATTCCCAACAAAGTAAGTACTAAAACAGTTGAAATAGTTCAACTATCTTAGTACATGTGAAACAAACATGAATTACAAATGCCAAAATAATAGTCTTACAAAAGTCTATAAAACATGCATGAAAACGTGTTGGTATTAACAGGCATCTATATTAATAAAAAGTTCTAATACACATATGTACATCATACATCACTAGCCATAGTAGTGGGACATTAGAGGTACTCCTCGATCCTCAAAGAACTAACTAAAACTCTCTATGCTTTGTGGGAGGATCCAAGGTGAAAAGTCATTTTCTCATACAATGAGGGGGTATTTATAACCAAGGGTGATGCTTGACCCTTGTGACTCTACGACTACCCTCATGACTGTTCAACTTCCTATGACATTTCAACTTAGATGAATCTTCATATTCATGTGTGTCCATTAGACTTCCACTTTACATTACATTCGATTTACAATAGACATGGCTCATGATAGTGATGTGGCCTTTGACAACTCATAACATGACTTGACATGACACTGCTGACATGGACTAGCTTGCTAATGCAGCCGTGTCAATTCATTGTTGCTACTAAGTGATTGATGTGTTCTTGGATGTGCTCTCTCTTCTCCTCTACATAGCTTGATGATGTGGGGAATTCAATGATCTTTGGTCTTGAGAGGTGGTTGCATGCATGTGTTCCCTTTGCTTGTGCTTGATAAGCTTCTTTGTTCATCTAGCTGTACATGAGTCTTCTAGCATGTTCACTCCTCCTTCTACTTCTTCATCATCTTGCCATGATCTAATAATGTACCTGTTCCTACAATTCACTCATGACAAGGCGACATCAAATCCAAAATATCCCTAGTCTAAGATGTTGCACTGTTATCCATGGACTGAGCCCAGGACAAGTGACAGGTTGGGAAAGAGGGCCTAGTAACTCCACGTTGCACAGTTTCAAGTGACAGGGAGGGAGACTAGTCACTTAGGCTACACAGTGAACAACTCAGGCTTGGCTAAGGAACTCTCGAGCACAGTCTTTACTACTGGGGGAAATTGTGCAGAGGCCACTAGGAGACAAGATTGCGCAATTGAGAACATCAGTGGCAGCTACAAAGTGGGATCCTGGGAGGCAGGTCGACGTAGTTTTATGAGGGAAGGCAGGATTGGTCAACTAAGAGACTAGAGAGGAAAAATCTACAATTTTTCTGAGATCAATGAGTCTTGACTAAGGGAGGACACTGGGGCACACTTATGTGCAGTTATGGGAGGCAAGGAAGGCTTGGGTCTCTATGCATTGCGGGGTTCCAAGAGTCAAGGAGGAGGATTGATGGTTGATCTTACAAAATGTGTAGTTCAGGTCAGGCTTGAGGAAGCTACTATGCAATTCTAGGGAGGAAGGCAGTCTGCTGAGCTCTGGAATTATGCACTCAGTTCCAGGAAGCAAAGCAACACCATTGAGGGTTGAAACTACGCAATGTGCAACTCATTCGGGGTCTGGTTAAATAAAGTTGTTTGGTTGAAATGACTTTCACGAAAATGGCTGAGTGTGGGACATGGCCTTGTGAGGACACATATGTGCAATTTCAGGATGCAAGGCAGACTGGGAAACTCAAATGCTTGAGGGAAAAAACTGCGTAGTTTCTAGAGATAGTGGGTTCTGGCTGAGGGAAGGACACTAGAGGAAACCCTTGCACAATTTTGGATGCCAAGGCAGGATGTGATTTCTGCGCATTGCGCAGTTCCAATAGGAAAGGGAAAAATCTTGAGGGTTGCAGATGCAAAGTGCATAGTTAAGGAAATTTGGATGAGGCTAGGTTGCTAATTAAACTCCAGAACTTGGTTAAGTATGGGATTGGTGGAACCAATGTGAACAATGATATAACTTGACTACGATCACACACTTGAACACTTAAAGACACAAGATAGACCATCCAGAATATATAAAAACATACTTCGCTTAATGTAACAACCTTTGTGGTAGCTTAAGATAAGTGCAGCTCTGATGATAGACTTTGAGAGGATAAAGGCGACACTTGTGAAAGAGTGTGTGAAATGAGTTTGAAACATGTCTATGTGTAGAGGAGAACCCATTCTCACAAGGATTTCCCCTTGAAGAAAAACAAACTTCCTTTTGAATGGCAAGCGATAATCTCCATGCCCAAAGATGACACATACTACATAAAGATAATGACGTGAATAACTCTTAAGCTCGAAGAGGGGAGCTTGAGATCATCAACTTACAAATAAGTGACTAAGGAATGACCGATCATAAGATCCAAAGTAAGCTCCGAAATTCAAGTGCAGGCCAAAATTTTGGAGGGTGTTGCAGCCACTACAACACTTGGCGACACACTGGTTGAATACCAACTTCTCTGTCTTGGTTCATTTTACCGTAGGGCCTTGGTCCTTCGAGAAGTATTGATTCATTATTATATTACTTTGGCTTACCCACTTACCCAATGGGCATAAATGTTCCCCTTTGTACCTTCTCAGTTGAACACAACATAATATTAAGCCAAGCCATAGTGTTTCAAATTGGGAAGGGTAGTTAAGATTGCGAGTTTAATATTTTTAGAGTATAGTTTTTCATCTCTGGTGTTGTTCTGCTACCATCAAGCCTGGACAGTACCCCGACAGAGTCGTGCAAAAAACAAAAGAATTTCTCCACTCCCACTGAGCCTGAACAGTACCCGAGTGGAGTTTCCTGCTTCACCTCTCTACGCAGGAAGCCTTTCTTTTCTTTTGCCTTTGTTATTTTTAAAGAGAACTGTGCATCAACACCTATTTATTTTTGGGACAGAAGTGGGATCCCGACTTATTGAGAGTAGGAGAGGTTTTTCCTTTAGAGACACATATAAAGGCCTCTGATTTAAGTTTTCTCGTTTATATTTTCCCCTTCTCCATTTCTACTAGTTGGATAAGCTTGAAAACACAAAAGCAAAAAACTAAGTATAGGCATGAGGTTCCAGACTGGACATAGCTTCATGGTTGGACCAAAGCTCTCCTTACGGATGGATCGTATTTTCCATTAGAAATTCATCAGCCAAAAGATACAACCAATTAAAAGGAAGTTGAACACAGGACTGGCCAAATGTTGAAGTGTCACAAGACTCTTTAAACTTCAGCCACATACACACTTGGAAGCGAAAGAGGTCCAAGGAAAATACTTATTATGGTAATGGAAATGAAAGGACAACTCAACAAAGAAGGAAAAAGAAAAGTAAAAATAAAGAAGACACGGAACCAAGAAACAAATGAAAAGATAAGAAAAAAAATGAATAAGAAAACATGATGTAAAACCATAATTAGAAAACCAGGACGACCTACAGGGAACGAGTGCAAGATGAGTGCAAGGAAGGGAAAACTAAGATGCAACTAATCCTAACCTATCCTAACAGCTAGACGGCCGAGGTTACGTGTAATGAAATTTCCAGTGAAGCCATCATAGTTGTTCCCGACCTGCATCCATAAAGATATGAACAGTTAAAACAAATATAAAGTAATGTGCAAAAGAAGATAAAAAATTGAAATTTTTTCACAAGAAAAGTAAGGTCTTGCGTGTGGGCAGAAAGGTGTGTCACAATCACTACTTTCATCCAATTTAGATGCTTACATTTTCTATTAATACCATTCTTCAACAAACCTCAGAAGCCTCTTGTGAATGTGTCCTCGTCTACATAGAGCTTCATAGAAATTATGAGGAAGGATTGAAACTTGTTTTCTACAATATAGCTTTTCAAGTAAGATTGTTCTAGCCATTCACCGATTATATCGTAAAATTCATGATGGCCATCTTGAAAACCTCATGATCTTTGAAAGTATGAATTTTCAATTTTAGAGACATGATCACAATGGGAATCTTGTAAGGGAAAATGGATTTGATCATTCTCAATAGTCATGCCAAGACAGTGAGGACCCGCCAAAGCCATCAACGAAGGCTGAAGTGCCCCACCTGCTTGATGGTAATCTGAAGAGAGAGATGTTAAACAATGAAGATCAGAGAGTGTGAAGAAACTATCATTGGATCTGCTGATGGGAAAATGATAAGTTGAATGACAGTCACCTAAGATAGATAATTGGTTAGATGAGATGATTGAAACATCAGATTCCCAGTTTGCAATGAATAAAGAAAAATCCATTTGAACAATCTTATGAATGCTCTAAACCATCAAACCAAGTTTGCTGCGAGCCAAATATGACAGACCACCTTCCTGCAACTGGTGACCAATTGTACAAGCATCATAGCCATCAAACAAGTTTAAAAAGGATGCTTGCACCACGAATGCATGAAACCAATTGAGGCAAGGTGATTGGAGAAGAACTTGATTTGTGTGACAACTTGCGCATTCATTATCACACAGGGAGAATTCTGGTGATATTCGAGGACATATTTGCAATACAATATTCACAAAAATACTGAGGAGCTGAACATTAAGGGGGAAATTTGATAAGTATGATTCTTGCGGGAAAAGATAATCCTTGAGATGATCAACTTCACAATTCCATGATTTCATGAGAGATGGACACTCCCAACCCGAGTTAATTGTGAGGGATTTGCATGAAGACGGATGAATTGCAACAAATTTGTGAATTCAATCATGAGTAAAATCTTGAAAATTTGAGAGATCACACCCGTAATACCAAACATTTTTCACACGGGAATTCACATCGAGTGAAAACATGCTGATGGACGGTTTGTGGGAGAGAAACCATATCTGATTTAATTCGGGGGGTTTACGAGAGTCATGAGATCTTGACATAACCATTGTAGAAAATCTGATGGTAGGTTAACTCGATAATGCAATATAAATCAAAACATAATACTATAACCTACTTCTACTATCAATTTGTGGAAGATTAAAGATCGAGCTGACCAATATAACAAGAAGAAAAAGAATCAATGGCAAAATACACATGAAAATACTTTGGGGAAAGCCTCAGCTAAAAACCCCACATTATTGTATTATCATACATGGTGGAAATACATAGGAATTATACAAAGCCTTAGTTGTTACAGCTAGCCAGCTCTTAGTACAATCCTCACAGATGCTCGTAGGGAATCTTGGCTTCTCTCCAGCCTTCCTTTCTGCTCTCCAAGCTCCTATTTCCTTGTGTTGTTCCTTGTGGATGATTTTCCTATTACCAAGTGGAAAACCAAGCCTTCAAAACTGTGCAATCCTCAAGGATGAATCCTTGACTACATGCATGAGTTTTCTCATGAGAAAACACATGCAACTGATATACACTGTCCTTGAAAATTAATCTCAACTGGTCTTTTCTCAGAATAGACATGCATGAGTTTCTGATGAGGGAATCTTCAGTTAATGGAGTAGCACTAGTTGAGTGCATTAATTGCATCAACTGACTGTAACTTACTATGAGTTCCTAAATAGTTTGGAACTAATTTAACTAGACTTAATCAGTAACTAAGTTACTAATACAACTCAAAATATAACTCAATCTTATCTCCTTAATTTAAGGGATAACTCTTGCATGACTTCAAAAAGACTTCTAACTTGAATTTCTCCAACTAATTAATTTAAAATTAATTAGTTAATTATTTCCAAGTAGTTTTTAAGACTAAATTCGATTTTAATTCAAGGACAAATTAAATTGGAATGTTCTTATTGCATATTTCAACACTCCCTCTCAACAAGAAAGGGATTATCTTCCACCTCGATCCTGTCTCTATGTGTTATAGATCCATTTGGGCACATCAAATCCCAACAATCAGATCAGTGTTCTAGGGCTTATCACACCCCTAATTTTAGTTTCTTCATGCCCTAAACAAGTCACCCCTTTGAATGCCTCCTTCCGAGACAGTTTCATGACTTGAAGACATCCAGGAATTGCCTCTAGAGGGACTAGCATAGGTAAGCCCTTATGAAGGTGCACTGCAGAGAAGATAAGTCCACTGTGAGGGTGCTCTGCAAAGCACTTAGGCTTCCTTTCACTTGCACTGGGTGAGAATGAGCGAAATTCACATAGGGTTTGGGTAATATTCTTATCTTGTGGAGTCATCTAGAAGTTTCCATGTCTTATCAACTCCTATGAACTTGAAAATGTATGAGGAATGAGTTAAGGATCATCCTATCCTCTCATCCCTTCCTCCATGGAACTAATTCTAAGTATGGAAGGCCATTCAATGTCACCATTAATGATAAAACCTCCTTCATCTCCCTATAAATTGACCACTCATCTAAGTGATCAAGGGCTAGCTGGCTGGATTATGTTGAATTGTAAGGAGATAATGCTACTATGAGACTTGACTTTGGAGCAAATGATGTGATGCCACAAGCTTCTCTTGCTTTTGATGTGATGTGGATGGGATCCAAGCTGGAGGAATGACTTTGAAGCAGACATTGATGGTTGTAATTCCTTCTTCTATCTACTAAAGTGTTTGAACCTTTTTCCATATGATGTATTCTTTCATAATTATTATATGTATGAATTGCTTCTGATTCCTTTCATTTATATTCAATGGATCGTATGCTTTGATCGATTTTTGTCTTCTGTTGTGTTGACAGGTACTTTTCAAGTGGATTAAGTATGGGAAGGAGCGATAGAATCGATACAAGGGAGATGAGAGGAAAGCGAAACTACAGGTAGGCCTTCTATCCTCTCTTCTTATCTATTGCTTATAGGGAAAGTCTAAAACACTTTATACTGTTGTTTTAGGCATAAATACTTGTCTAGTGAATTAGTATTTATCCGTAGATGCTAAATTCTCCAAAACACTATGGAACTTGAATTTACACTTTGACAATGCCTTTGTCAAAATGTCAGCATCTTGCTCCTCTGTCAAAATATATTGCAACAACATGATCCTCTCGACCTGTCAAAAGCCACAGGCAACAAATATTGCCTTATGCTTCTCCACACTACCATCAGCAGCTTGCTTTACCTTGTAAAGCCAATGGGAACTCACAACTGACTTGTTCTCCGGTCTTGGAACCACATCCAAAACACTGTTACGAACTATGAAGTCATACTCCTCCACCATAGCATCAACCCAAATCGTCTACTGCATTGCTTCCTCAAAGGAAGATGGCTCAGTCTTGACACATTCCCCAGTAAAGGCCATGTATCCAGTGTACCTCTCAGGTGACCTCCTCTGTCTACACTGAGAATATGGTGCTCCCACATTCTCTCTCGCATCTTCCAACAATCTGTCAGCTTCTGTTGTGCACATTTGTCCATCTATGGAAGACTCTGCTTGAGTGGATGTCTCCACTCCTGAAACCTCTGCATGTGGTTGCTCCGCCTCAGTCTGAGGCTCCTCATCCTTAGGAACCAACAGTTCCTCCACAGCCTGTAGTTGGAGCTCCCTCTCAAGGGAAACTCGCATGGCCTTCTTCTCATCAAACTTGAGATATCTGCAAACCACTGTCGTCTGACTGGTAGGAAAGTACACCCGATAGTTGTGAGGTGTATCATTGTGCCCCACAAATATCCCCAACTTTGTTGTCAGCTCAAGCTTCTTCTGTTCATCCTTTGTCACATGGCAATATACCGATGAGCCAAAGATCGTGAAGTGACCCACATCTGGTCTCTTACCAGAGAAAGCTTCCTCTGGTGTCTTCATCCCAAGTATGTGATGAGGGCTTCTATTCTACAAATAGATAGTTGTGTTGCATGCCTCATCCCACAAGTGAAGTGCTAGGCCTTGTTCATGCAGCATTTCCCATGCTGCCCCTAGTTTTGTGGGTTATGAGGTGCCGCCAACTCTCATTTAATTCCTTCCGCTGCACAGAAGTCCTTAAGCTCTTGAGAGACATATTCTCCACTGTTTCCTCTTCTTAAGGCCTTGATCTTCTTCCCTGAATCTTTCTCGACCAAAGCTTTGAACTCACAAAACTTTGAGAAATTTTGGTCCTTCTTCTACATGAAATAAATCCAGCATTTACTAGAATAATCATCAATGAAAATCACATAATACCTTTTCTTCGCTATGGATGCCATTGAGAATGGTCCACACAAATCAGTATGAACTCTCTCTAAGATAGCCTCTGCTCAACTGTCTTGATCATGAAAGGAATATTTGGTGTACTTTCCCAAGGTACAAACTTTTCATGTGTCAACTTGATCAAGTTTACCTTTGGGAAGTCCTATAGATATCTACTGCATTATCTTCAAAGCCTCGTGATGCAAATGGCCCAACCGCTTGTGCCACAACTTGATAATGTCTTAATTTTGCACCAATTCTTCTTTCGTACTCAATGATGCACAATCATCTACCTCTAGTTTATAGAGATTCTTCACCTGAATGCCTATCCTCTTGGTTTGACCCATGTCTATGTGTCTTAGGAACGATTTTCCTTAACTGAAGACAACATCGCAATCTTTTTCCTCCAACATTGTGACTGATACCAAGTTCTTCTTCAGTCCAGGCACATACATCACATCTATCAAGGTGAGAGGAGCTCCATGCTCCCTCTAAAAAGAAACTATGCCCACTCCTGAAACACTATACCTTCCATCGTCATCCATCTCTATGTGCATCTTGAGGTCTTTCTCCTCCAAGGCACTGAATAATTTTTTATCACCGGTCATGTGGAATGAGGCTCCACTGTCAAGATACCAGACACAACCCATCATCAATGACACCATGCATGGAATGAGGGTAAGCCATTTCGAACTGAGAGGCTAATGCCTCACCTTCCGATCCTTCCAAGGATCCCTTCTTGGACTTCTTCGATGGGAAATTAGTCGCATCATGTCCCATATTGTGAAAATTAAAGCATCTTACTTTAGACATGTCACCCTTCTTCCCTCCATGAGAAGAATTCGATTTGAAATGGGAAGCCTTCCCATTCCGTTTCCTTGCCTTACGTGCTAAGGCCAAATTTTCTTCATCATCATTCTTGGATGAAGAACCATCTCGTGTGCTCCTCCTAATCTCCTCCTACATAAAATCTGACCACATTCATTCCCAATCTGGTAGTTTCTTCCTTCCATTCACAGAGTCCTAGTAGTTATTCCAAATGTTTGGAAGGCCAAAGAGATTGAGGTTCACCATATCATCATCAATAGTAGTTATTCCCACACTGCCAAGCTCATCTCTGCAGGTGGTGAGCTTGTTCAGATATGTGGAAATAGTATCCTCCTTCTCCATCTTGATTCTTCGAATCTTATCTTTGAACGACAATTTCTTCTGGTCGCTATTGTTCTGGTAGAGTTCCTTCAATGTCTTCCACATTGAAAATGGAGTATCCTTCCCATGGAGATTCGAGACAATATGGTCTTGAACTCCCTCAAGGATGATCTGTCTCGTCTTTGCCACACACTTCTTCCACTCAGCCAACTCTTGTGCATTAGTTGAAGCTAGCTTTGGGATTTCTTAATCAATGAATTCCTTCAAGTCATTATCTTCTAATGCAACCTCCATTCTATCTTTCCAAGCTATGTAATTCAAGGTACCTTCCAAGGCATACTTGAGTCTCAAGCCATAGAACGCCATTGGCCAACCTTGAAGTATGATATGAATTTGATTTGCACCTGCAACCACGAACTTCAAACTTCGAATTCTCTTCTTAGTATACTATTCACAACTCCGATACCATGTAGAAAATTTGATGGTAGGTTAACCCGATAATGCAATATAAATCAAACAAGATACTATAACCTACTTCTACTATCAATTTGTGGAAGCTTAAAGATTGAGCTAAACAATATAACTAGAAGAAGAAGAGTCAATGGCACAATACACATGAAAATAATTTGAGGAAATCATCAGCTAAAACCTCCACACTATTTTATTATCATACATGGTGGAAATACATAGGAATTATACAAAGCCTTAGCTCTCACAGGTATCCAGCTCTCACTACAATCCTCACAGATGCTCACAGGTAACCTTGCCTTATCTCTAACCTTCCTATCTTCCCTCCAAGCTCCTATTTCCTTGCGTTGTTCCTTGTGGATGATTTTCATATTACCAAGTGGAAAACCAAGCCTTCAAAACTGCATAATCCTCAAGGTGAATCCTTGACCACATGCATGAGTTTTCTCCATGAGAAATCACATGAAACTAATAGTATACTGTCCTTGAACATTAATCTCAACTGGATCTTTCTTAGAATAGACATGCATGGGTTTCTGATGAGGGAATCTTCAGTTAACTGGAGTAGCACTAGTTGAGTGCATTAATGCATCAGCTGACTATTAACTCACTATCAGTTCCTCAAACAGTTTGGAACTAATTTAACTAGACTTAACTCAGTAAACTGAGTTAACGAATTACAACTCAAATATCACTCAATCTTATCTCCTTAATTTAAGGGATAACTCTTGCATGACTTCAAAAAGACTTCTAACTTGAATTTCTCCAACTAATTAATTTAAAATGAATTTAATTAATTATTTCCAAGTAGATGTTAAGACTAAATTCGATTTTAATTCACAATTTAATTCAAGGACAAATTAAATTGGAATGTTCTTGTTGCCATATTTCAACAACCATCAACAAAAGTTGATGTGCCTCAACTCCCTAGAAGATCCCATAATTTTTTGAAATTGTAGAATTGCATTTTAAATCTTGAGCCAGATCATGCATGGTTTGAGGGTGGTTGTTGTTGCTAATTTCAAAACTACTCTTCGGATGGCAGCCATCTTTGTCACGGGTTTCACCAGATTTTTCAGCTTCAACAACAATAAGATTACTCAGTTGAAGAGGCTCTTCGGATAGTACATTCAAAAATAAAGGCATTGGTGAGATTTCATGACCAAGCTAATTTGAAGAGTTGTCTTCATGAAAAATAAGCGATGATGAGGGGTGGGAAGAGTTCTCTACAATTTTACTATTTTCAATTTCATCATGGACAACCTCACTTCCTTGTTTCAATCTAGGAGATAGCTCATCAAGTGAAGAAGAAAGAGAACATGGAGTATCTCCATCTCATGTAGATACATTGTGAATGGTAGGACACAAGGCAACGTGAGGTGAAGGGGAAGTGTTGATAGGAACATCTTCTTTGACCGAAGCGAATTCTAGATCTAGATTAAAATATTCATGAGAAACCGGAAGATCACATGATACGCTTGGGCATTCGTCACAGCATACAGAAATAAATTTATCATCATTGGGATTACTACCACCCAAGGTTGGCAGTTGATTGGAAGAATTGATTGTACTGTATTTTACACCAAGATTAGAAGATTGAGAATCACACAAGAATGGAAACTAATTGTTTTGATGCGGACAATTTTGAAATAGAGAGGAAAAATTGAAAGTTTCCCGACCTTTCTTCTCCTTTACCTGCGTAATGTGATTTCTTTGTACTTGATCGCAATTTGAGGCAACAGCTTGAGAATCAAGATAATGTGAAAAACTCACCGGTGAAGTAGATTAACCAAGCGATTCATGGTACATATAATCAGGATGTGAATAAGATAGAGGATAATGGAAATTTTGACCAACCTTAAGATTAGAGCTATGAACGGTGACATCCTCTTGTGAAATGGAGGAGTGAGTCTTTGTTGTAGCCTTCCTGAGCCATTCTGGAATTTCCTCCATTGAAGCAGGAGAAGAATGAGAAGATGGACTAGAGATTTGATTTGCAGATTTCTTAGTTTCATGATCACCGCAAGCAGGCACACACATCGGGACCAGAAAAGGAGGAGGAAAAGGAAAAAATGAGGTAGTAGGCTCCTCCTCTACAATCTGAGGTGCCTTATGATCCGCAAGAGTTGGGGAAGCATAAACATTGGGAGGTTCAGGTTCACCGTATGAAGAGAGAAGAACCAAATGCTCAAACTCTTATTTCAAGAAATCCCAGTTCAAATCTTCTTCCATGATTTCGCATTAAAGGTGAAGGAATTGATCAGAAAAATTCTCAACTGATTCGTTAGGTTCCATTCTTAAGAGAATGATCCTTCCACAAACATCTCGGTAGTTATACTTACCGAAGGCTTAATGGAGCTCCTTGAGGAAAGGACGAAGGGAATGGATGAAAGCAAGTGGCAAGGTATGACACAGCCGATTAGCATGAACTTCAAGAGTGAGGAAGAAAAGAACGCAAGCAAACTCTTCATTATCAATTTTGTAAGGTTCGCAAAAATGAAGAAAATCATAAATGTGCTTGGTTATGGACGTTTCGTCCTCACCATCAAACTTTAACTGGGACAAGTGATTGAGAAGCTCATCTGGGGATGAAAATTGATCAAGGGAAAAATTGGAGAAACACCTCGAGAGTACGATTTGTGTATGAGCCATTTTAGATAAGAGATTCAAACCAGATGCAACGGGCTCAACTTGTCATCTAGCCCTCCTTCTAGTGCCATTTTTTTTACGGTGCTGGAAATCCATCAACCAAGGGGATCTCCCTGATATGAAGTACCAACTAGACCTCATACCGTTTGGTGTAGGAGTCCCATCCGATATGATGGATTAGTTTCCATTTACTTAAATATTTTCCTTAGTTCTTGATGTTCAATGCATGAGAGTGTTACACTGGTATCTTCAAAAAGTGAGGTGAGTATGCTTGGTGAGTGTGTAACGTAACTATGTCTAGGTTCTCTTACTGAAAAAGGGGGAGAGTATAGTGAGCTTCTAAATGAGAGGTAATAGTACCATCCAGGAAGAGACACACGCGAACCAGAAAGGTCTATCGAGCATCTAGCGAAATAGTCCACGGCGGATGTGATAGTCGTTTAAATTGAAGTACAAGGGAAGACACATCCACCATCCACTAGAGTAGTCCACAAGGATGTGATGACCATTATAACTATTAAACAAGGAAGGTCTGTGTAGTATCCTACTAAGTATTCCATAGGGATGAGACAACAGTGATAACCAATACAATACATTCCCAACAAGGTAATTACTAAAAAGCCAAAATAGTTCAACTATCTTCGTCCATGTGAGACAAACATGAATTACAAATGCCGAAAGAATAGTCTTACAAAAATTTAAAAAACATGCATGAAAACGTGTTGGCCTTAATAGGCTTCTTTATTAAGAAAAATTTCAAAGACACATATGTACATCATAAATCACTAACCCCAGTAGTGGGACATTGGAGCCACTCCTCGCTCCTCAAATAACTTACTGAAAATCTCTATGATTTGTGGAGGAGCCAAGGTAAAATTCCTTTTCTCGTACAATGATAGGGTATATATAACCAAGGGTGATGCTTGATCCTTGTGACTCTTCGACTACCCTCATGATTGTTCAACTTCCTATGAATTTTCAACTTACATGACTCTTCATATTCATGTGTGTCCATTGGACTTCCATTTTACATTACATTTAATTTACAATATACATGACTCATAATAATGATGTGGCCTTTGAAATTCATGACATGACTTGACATGAATTGCTGAGATGGACTAGCTTGCTGACGTGTCCATGTCAAGCCATTATTGTTGTTGAGTGATAGATGTATTCTTGGATGTGCTCCCTCTTCTCCTTCTCATAGCTTGATGATGGGGGTATTCAATGATCTTTGGTCTTGAGAGGTGGTTGCATGTATGTGTTCCCTTTGCTTGTGCTTGATAATCTTCTTTTTTTGTCCAGTTGTAAGTAAGTCTTATAGCATGTTCGATCCTCCTTCTCCTTCTTCATCATCTCGCCATGATCTAACAATGTACATATTCCTACAATTTACTCATGATGGGAATACATCAAATCCAAAAACTCCCTAGTCTAATATGTTTCACTATTATACATGGAATGATTCCAGGACAAGTGACAGGTTGGGAAAGAGGGCCCAATAGTTGTGCATTGTGTAGTTTTAGGTGGTAGGGAGAGAGACTGTGCAGAGCGCAACTTAGGTTTGGCTGATGAACTTCTGAGCACAGTCTTCATTGCGAGTGAAAATTGCGCAGAGGCCACTGTGAGACATGATTGCATAGTTGAGATCATCAATGGAAGCTACAAAGTGGGACCCTGGGAGGAAGTTCTGCACAGTTTCCTAAGGGAAGGCAAGACTGGGCAATAGAGAGACCAAAGAGGACAAATCTGTGCAGTTTCTGAGATTAGTGATTCTCATATGAGGGAGGACACTTGGGGACACTTCTATGTTGTTCTGGGAGGCAAGGCAGGCTTGGGTATCTACGCATTTTGAACTTCCAGTAGGTAGGGAGGAGGTTTGATGACTGATCTTGCAAAATGCACAGTTCAGGTCAGGCTTGAGGAAGCTATTACGTAATTCTAGGGAGGAAGGTAGTCTGCTGAGCTCTGGAATTGAACAGTGCAACTACCCTCAGGGATAATGATTACACATTGCGTAGTCCCAAGCTATAGAGCAACATCACTGAGGGCTGAGATTGCACAATGTGGAGCTCAGTTGGGGTTTGGTGAAAGAGAGTTGTCGGGTTGAAAGGATTTTCATAAAAATGGCTAAGTGTGGGAGGCAGGTGAACCTGCGAGGAACTTGAAATTATGATCACACACTTAGCATACTTCAATGACATGAAAACATAGACCACCAGAAAAAGAAGACAAATCATTACCCTCTGTGAGACTGTCTAGAACTAAAATCGACAAGTGCGACAATTGAGATAGACTTTAGGACGACTGTGACGACACTTGTGTGACAGTGCTTAAAAATTTGTGTATGAGTACAATGTGTTTACATGGCTAGGAAAAATTGTATACATAAAGATGAACCTTTGAGGTCACCAGAAAAACATGACATAACAACCAAACATGCGAAAAGACAACATTTGATCCATCAAGTGAAAGGGAGCAAGAAACTTAGAGGAAACACATTAAATGACTTTCATTGTTTTCAACCATGCATTTCATTGAAGACATAATGATATGAAAATGATAAGAGGTCCTTCATGCTACACTAAGAGGTGTATTTCAAAAGATGTGATTGTGTTTTCCACACCTACCCTCCATAAGCTTATGCATCAGATGGAGTCTTCATGCGATCTCGATCTTCTATCATACCTTGGGTTCCTTGGTCTCCTTATCTTTCTCCTCATCTCCTTGAGATTCATTTAGAATTTCATCCTTATTTGTGGCCACTGAGAGACACAATTGCATAGTTTAAGTGGGTAGTGACTACTGCAGGATATGGCCCTGTGAGGACACATATGTGAAGTTTTAGGATGCAAGGAAAACTGGGCAATTGAGATGGCTAAGGGACAAAACTGCAGTGGGTTCTGGTTGAGGGGAGTACACTGGAGGAAACCCTTGCACAATTTTGGATGCCAAGGGATGCTGGGATTTTTGTGCATTGCTTAGTTGTAGCAGGTAAGGGGAAAATCTTGAGGGTTGTAGATGTGAAGTGCACAGTTTAGGAAAGATTAATGAGGATAGGTTGTTAGGGAAACTTCAAAACTTGATTAAGTGTGGGATCGGTGGAACTTGAATATGATCACACATTTGAACACTTAGTGACACAACATAAACAATCCAAGACATATAAAAACATACTTTTCTTAATGCAACAACCTTTGCGACAACTTACAACAAGTTCAGCTCCGATGAGACTTTGAGAGGATAAACGTGACACTTGTGCAAGAGTGCATGAAATGATTGTGAAGCCTATCTATGTGGTGAGGACAACCCATTCTCACAAATATTTCCCCTTGAAGCAAAACAAACTTCCCTTTGCATGACAAGTGAGAATCCCCATGGCCAAAGATGACACATACTATATAAAGATAACATCATGAACGACTCATAATATTGAAAAGGGGAGCTTGAGATCATCATCTTACCAAAAAGTGACTAAGGAACGACCAATCATAGGATGAACAGTAGGCTCCGAAATTTGGGAGTAGGCCAAAACTTTGGAGGATGTTGTAGCCACTACAACAAAACCAATAATAAATAATTAAAAATATTTATGCACTTTTACCTTTAAAATTTTACATGGTTGGAAAATTCCATTCTCCTCCATCACTTTTTACTGTAATGAGAATAAATAAACTTAAACAAACTTTGTTGAAAGGCCTTCAAATGGTTGTGGTTCAGAATTGGGCTTTGGCGAATATTAAAATAAATTCCAATATCAACTATCAATGTCTTTCTGTCAAAATAAATCTCCACTCCCATGATCATTGATTAACATTGGAACTTTAAAGACACTTCCATCCAGAATAACTTCATTGTCTTTAAAACCCTCACAAGCTAGGGTTTATTATTATGTTTCGTTGAACTACTTTTTGTAAAAAAGGAACTGTCGTTACTTAACTACCAATGACAATGTATTGCTCTCTACACTGGATATTTTAGTAGCTGTCAACAACCAACTTGCTCTCCCTATTCCAAACTAACCCAAGGGCACAAAATCTAATTATTCCTTGGCCAAGTCCTCTATTTCATGGTGATAGAAATGCATGTGATCTCTTCTCTCTCCTTTCTCACTGAGCATGACTAGAGTACCACATTGTCTTTTGTCTTCACGATAAGTTCTCATGCTATTTTAAAACTTCATCTTCTCCTTACGATGGCTCTAATACCAATTATTGGCTTTAATAACCTGAAAATAAATACACATACAAATAGACTTGAAGGATAAGAAGCAAGAAACATAGGGGTGATAAAGATCTGAAGGGGAAATTCATTAGATTATACCATCCCCATGTTAAATTTAGTGTACAACACACCTATTATATAGTTACAGGTGACCATAACAGTGATGTCAAACTTAGATATTACATTTTAACCAACCATACAACATTTCATCCCTGTAGTTCATCTTGAATTAACTTCGTTTCTTATATCACAAGTAGGAGTTAGTACAACGCAATGGACACCATTATATTCCAGGAATCAAGAGTCCTCTATCGGTTCTTAGCAGGAGTTGAAGGTATATTTTCAATCTCCAAAGCACAAACTAAGGAGGCTCATTAGCAGATACATGGAATGGGCAGATAATTCACAGAGCGAGTGGGGATTTTTTAGTTGGGTTGTAGATAACTCATAGAGTAAATGAGGGCATTTTAAGAGGGTTGTGGAGGAAAACTCTTATCATATTTTCTAAAAATTTAATAGGTCGTTAGGCTCAAGACAACCAGGCTTCTCTATTGGGTCTTAAAAATTTCTTTTCATTGCAACCCTTTTAATACTAATATAATGAGAGAACAAGATGGACAGTAAAGCCAAACCTAAAACTATAGCTTAGAACTTGTTGAGATGTTTTAGGAAGAAATATGCAGATAAGAAAAAATAAGTAGGACTAGAATTGTTGATTGGAGTATTCTTAATCTAATGATGCAAGACTTAGTTTATGAGCAACGCTAAATTATTGAGACAAGGAGGTGAAGAAGCACTATCGATGTTGCAATTCAAGGTGTTGAGAAACAAGAAAAATGGTGCTACTAAAAGGGACTACCCTTCATTGGTCCCTTGATGTGCTCTTCAAGAAGTTGAGGTTTTCTAGAAAAGCCTTTGGTTGTTGGGCTAACTACTACATGTAGTCCTATGAATGTCTTGTAGGTTTCAAATAATGCCACTAAGTTTTGTAATGAGTTCTTGGCTTCATTGATAGTCGTGATTGATGTGATATTGCATTTCATTGTTTTTTATTTTCCATATTTTATCTATGACATGTGCATAAATAGAAATAATAATTAATAATAATGAATTTAACCTTCACAGTATATATTTTAGTGTATTTATATTAGATATGTTTTGATGAATTATCTAATGGAATATCCACAAAAATTTTCAAATTAGTTTATGAAGGAAAAAGATGCTTCATTTCTCTACATTAAAATTCCTAAAGTCACATAGCTAAGTGTTTGAATCCTTTCTTGTGCACTTGTATGTGAATAATGATAAAAACAAAAAACAAAAACAAAAAAACAAAACAAAACACTATTACATAATTAGTGTTTTGGAATAGTTGTTTGATTTAAAATCTTCTCTTCCCTTTAAACTAATATTTATCTTTAATAATTAATAATTAAATAAGTAGCTTCATAATTGGAGCCTTCTTACATGGAAGTTGTATTAAATAGTTAATGTCCTCTAAATGTGAATACAATTTAAAATAAAAATGAAGTTATGGTGGGGATATTTAATTTTTTAATTTATATATTAATTTCCACTAAAATATAAAATTGTCCTATGCCATTGAAAGGGTTAGAAGATTTGGTGATAGAGTGTATTGTTAAGACACTCTTTGTGTGAAGGTCGTTGTTTTAAAACCCCGTAAGTCTAGTTAACAGAAAACAAATATTTGTATACAATTTGAGTGAGCCTAATGGTTAAGAACATATATTACCTCCTAAAAAGACACTAGTTCAAATCCATTAAGGAGTAGAGTATTTACACCTCCATAGGATTTAGTATTAAAATGATCTTGTAGAGGTAACTCCCTTGTCCCACAAAAAGGGGTTTTGATACACCAATTTTGGTCTCTAGTTTGGTCATAACCTTAAAATTAGATTATTGTTATTATTATTATGGAGTGAAAAAGAAACTCCATGGATTACAAAAGAGCAATAAAACCTAACATATGATCTAACAATATTGAACAAGAGAAAGATCCATCTCATCAAAATAGGAACGTCAAGAAGGCATTTAAAGAAGAAATTGTAATGATAAGAAAATAATATTGTTGCATTAAAGAGAAATGTCTAATGTTAAAGAGTGCAAAAAAAATCATGATGTTGTGAATGTTGTGAATCTAATGGTATCCTTTGATCTACAATACCTATTGCACTAAAAAATTGTCACCTTGACATTCTGCTATCTTTGTGAGTTCATTACTACTCATACTTCCCCCCTCTACAAGTCTGAAGCATCAGTTCCTCATATCAAGCCTTGAAAGTAAGAGAAAAGCCCTCAAAGTCTTTAAAACTCTGGTTCCGCACTTTCACTTTGTATCAACTGCGGTCCCGCATCTAATGGTCAAGTCTCCTGTGCACTTGACCGCACTGTCTCTGTGTTAAAGGTTCGGACCCCTACAAAAGTTAAAAAGGCGCAAGTATATTCTGAAAAGCTCACTTTCAGTCATTTCTAGAAGCTTCTGGAAGGAATATTGAGGTGGCAAGTTCACTCAATTAAGGCTCATGCATCTAATACCTTAGGGAGCTAACCCCTTGATGTGAGGAGCTTATCCCTTTGAAGGAGAATTCTATCCCTTCATAGGTGGACCTGTAACCTCCTCCTCTGCACTATAAAAAGAAGCATTGGGCTGGTTACTAGGGGAGGTTAGAAGCTGAATATTTTTGAGGTGAAATGCTGTTGGAACTTAGTCTTCTTTAGTTGAGTCTTTATGAGGAGAGATTGCATACCTCCAAGATCTCATTTGGAGGAGTGCAAGGCTTGTCAAAGTAAAGAAAATTCATGTTTCAGGCCCCAGGAAGAGCTTGCTCAACATCAAGGCTAAAAAGGTTGTAAGGTTCTTCTACTTCAAAGTTAATACAAATAAATTTATTTTTCTCAATAAGTTGTTGATTCATGGTTTATTCTATGGATTCCTTGATCACCATAGTAGACATGATTTATGATATTTGCTATGCAAGTGTTATTTAATGTTTGCTTGTTTGTGATTGCAGGTCTTTAAAGGTAACTCTTTCGAACGATTGGAGGATAACTCTTTCAAACGATTGAAGGATGACTACTACGAACAAGCACTGGATCTAAGGTAGGATCTTAACACCTTTATAGTATTTATTTATAAATCGCATATGTCCAGAGAAAGATAGATTTGTTTGTCTATTTAGTGCTAGACTATCTTCTGATACTAGGGAGATCGGCTTTGTCCGCAAGATCGATTTATCCGGCCAACAATACCTTCGTCATGAACCTACCCTTTGAGCCAAGACATTTGTTAGATGGCCTCTTCCCAATCATTTTAAAAGTAAATTGCAAGAAAAAAGTATTTAACTTAATGTAGGTCACTCTAAATGAATTGTCTTTGGAATGTTATTAGGGAAATCCAAACACCCTATGGAAGAAAAGGGATAATCACCTTGGTTGTCATAAATGTTGGAAACATAATCCTGATGGGTTATGTAACTTAGCTTATTCACTTAAGAGGAAGGTGAAAATCCTCAAGTGAAGGCCAACAATTTATGAGAAGTCCAAGAGACATATTGGAAGATGAAAACCAATGGCCAATGAAATGTATTTATATGTATATCTTGTGAATAAGAATTCATCTCACAATTATCTAATTGTCTCTTATATTCTCATGAGTTCCAACAGTGGTATTAGAGCTATTTTGACTCAAAATTCCTCTACTATCCTGAGCTTTTTAGAGATGTGTTTTGTTTTTAGCATTTTGTCTTTTGTTCACCAATCCTTTAGTTTTTGGTGGCTATTTTTACCCTAAATGCTTTCCATTGCTATGCTTGGTCTAAATAAATGCCTCCCTGTTATTTTGAGCACACTTGAGCCTGTAACAATTGTCTCTTGGTGTTACCATGTTATTCCCATAAATTTAAACTAAGTCCATGGTTTTCCTCACCCCTCAATCCATCACTGCAGTTTGCTAGAGTAAGCTATGGTTTGCATGGTGTGTCTGTGAGTCTATCCATGTGAAATTGTTTCATTCAGTGACTCATCTCCAATATGTTAATCCCCAAATACCTCTATTTGTAGAGATAAACCTACATTTTTCTCATAACATTTTTAGGGAGATTCATTAGCCCTATAGTGAACTAAATGGGTGGCCTTTTCTTCCACCATGTGGCACAAATTCATTTCCTATCACATACAAATGAGTGCTTGTTGGCCCTCATTTTTTATCCAATTTCGCTTGATTAGATACACTTAATTTCCATGTTATCCATCCACTTACCATCCATATACACCCCATTTTGACCATTTATGCATATTCATGTATATAAATTAAGTTTTGCAATTTTTATATGTTTTTACAAAACCTAGATTTTAAGTGCATTTTTTGATAGAACTAGAAATTCCCATAATGACTTCATTGACGTCATACTTGCTGGACACCTGGGCACAAGCTGAGCACATTTCTAGAAAGCTTGGGAACTAATATTGAACGTGTTCCTATTGGTTCAGTCAAACCGAGCTTAAACAATCCCAGTCAAAGCTGGTCAAACATGATCAATCATTTAGGAAATCCCTAGGAAATATGCCAAATTTAAGATTTGATGGGATTTTCCAGATTTTGAGTGATTGGATGGATGAGCTCTACTTAGATAGATAGGATAAGGATAGACATAGCTATTAGAGACATTTTAGTTCAGTATGTTTCATATTTCTCTATT
>APFE030310607.1:118255-132263 GCA_000404065.3 Pinus taeda
TAAAATTATTTTTATCTTAAAAATTGGCAAAAGTTTATAGAGACTATATAAAATCATTATATATTTGAACATTCTTTCAAAAATATAACCAAACATTTTACAATTTGCATATTTAAGGGTAGTGATATTCGCCAAGGTTGCTAAACTTAAAGATAAGTTTCCATCCTTAAAATTTTCCTCGTTTGATAAAATGTTGAAGCTTGCTAGTGGCTTTAAATTAAGGAAGGTATAGAAGTACATCTTCTATCATTATGGGATTCTAGAGTTGTGAAGAAGAAAATTTTTTGTTCTCTTCCAAAGAATTTCCTTTCAATCAAGGCTAAATAGCTACTTAGAACACTAGAACCAAAATTGATGTGTCAAGGAAAATTTTAGGATTATTACACCAAAGTATTGAATCCTCTCCAATATCAAATATAAGAAAAAACTGTTGAAAAGTAGAATTCATGGTGGATTTGGATCTTGTCCATTAGTTTTCGCTCTATGAATTATTCTGGCATGCTAAGAAGTAAATTCAATTTTGTGTGAATGCTTTTGTAATATACCCCCATCTATCCCATATCCCTTACTAAGGGTAGAAGAGGGTGTTTTTATCATTGATCCAACCTTCAATGTCTTATCATGGAAATAGGCTCATAAAATTCTCATTCTTTCAACTTCCTTAAAACTAAAAACTAATGTCGCCACACTATATGCCTCATTGAGACCTTTCCAGCGATATATAATTTACTTCAATATGACTTATAGATCTAAATTTATGGCCATTTTAATTTTAGTCCATTAAACTATGCCATTTCATTAGGGTCCACCACGTGGCACCCGCATGGTCTGCACGCAGTCACTCCACCACTCTTGGATAAGTCCACGTGAAAGGGTGGAAACACGCACAGAGGCTTTAGCGTTGTCAAGGCCGGTCCCCATCGCCAAAATTGGTGAACCACCTTACTAGGTCCTGAATACCGACCATCGACTTGGCCAACTCCCGTCCTGCTTGACCAGCTCAGACTCGAACTTCAACTGAACATCACTACTAGGATGACTATCTAGACTGTCAAACCCTGACCAAGCGGACTCGATGAGGCTTGACTGGGCCCTTACCAACTTGGGTCCAAACTTCTTTCTAATGACACCTCCGGGCTAACTTGCCTTTACAAATTTCTCACACTTAGAATTTTTCGACCCTTTTTAACTGGAATTTTCTTAGGTCACATAGACCATAATTTATTTACGCTTTGTCTATGTCCTTGGGAGAAATTTTACTTCTTATAAAATTAAATATTGACATACATTATCTTCCAGAGCTCCAAGCATACCTTGGCCATGAAGGACATTAACTGATGCACCCATGATATCATCTAAATGCACTGAAGTGCATCATGAAGTCATTTCCATATTTCCACAACCAACAATAGGAGTTGTAGCAACAAAATATGTACATATCATACGTAATTCACATAAATAACATAGATGCATGAAAGCTCAACCTACTCCTAAACACATGAGAAGATATAAATTTCACTCATTAATAACACCTTGATAACACAGAGCACAAAAAAATATTTAACAACCATACATGCAAAATACCATTTCCATCGAATTCAATGAAACAATGTAATTAATTTTAGGTGCATACCTCATTTGGTTTGTGCTATTACTTAAACCACCATGCCCATTGAATTCAATGAAACAACATAGCTAATTTCAGGCTCATACCTCATTTGGTAGAAGACTTTGACTTTTTTTTACTTCATTTGGTTTGTGGTATTCCTTAAAATACCATTTCATAGAGCACATCTAGCCATTGGCTACTATACACCTTTTTATTTTAGCTCTCGTATTGGACTCATATACACCCCTTCCGATTAAGGGGGGAAATGTTGGAAACATGATTCTCTTGGGTTATATAAACTTGGCTTATTCACTTGGGAGAGAAGATTTGTCTACAACTTGTAATTCTTGTCACTACATAGTCCAAAACCACTATCACAACCTGAAAACACTACCACCTTAATAACCTACAATCACTGTCACTACAATAACCTACAACCACTGTTATAAATAATTCTGTAAATTATCTGTTTCTACCCATACTTTGCTTCTTGGAACCTATTTTGTGAATGCATTTAAAAACACTGTAGTATGCTCATATCTCCTCAAAACATTCAAGAGGGATTTTGGTTATGAATTAAGTTCCTAAAGAACATCACCCCCCTCTCCTCAGATTCATCTCTAGGCCCTTAATGTCCTCAATTTGGACAAATAATGCTCTCAAAAATCCAAAATAACAAAATAAAACTATATATTAAATTAAATATGCTATAGTTTTTCCCTTTCTGGGTGCACTCGATAGAATGCCAAAATCAGGCGTTGGTGCTACAATTTGCATGTTGTCATTGGGATATTTATTCAATAGAATGGAAACCATAAATTTAAAGTAAAACACAAGCTAACCTGTCACCTCACAAGGGTCAAACCTGCGACCTGGGGTCTACAGTGTGCATGCCTTACCAACCTAGCTTCCTAGTGTCACTTGTGATACCATGTTGCACTAATTGTTTTATTGTAATAGTTCTCTTGTAAGTGCAAGGGCTTGCTTCTCAATGATGTTGTATTTTAAGGCTGCATCTCTTATAGCTCTACTAAAGAAAGCAATTTGTCTTTTGTGATCATCTCTTTTTTGTAATAACACAGCTTCCATATTATGCTCTGAAGTGAATGAAAACAATATAAAATCTTGAGTGTAATCTGGGCTGACTAGAATTGGAACTGAAGAAAGAGCCAATTTGACTAAATTGAAATATTTTACAGCCTCCTCCGTCCATTTCACTTGGCTGTCCTTCTTAAGCATGTTTGTAATCTCTCCTAGGTGCTCAGCGAGATTAGGTATAAAGCGGCGTAGAAAATTCATTTTACCGTTGAAAGATTGAATCTCTTTCTTATTCCGGGGCAGATCGATTTGCTGAATCTCTTGTACACGTGTTGGGTCAATACGAATGCCATCTTTTGAGATAATGTGACCGGGTAGTTTGCCTTCCTCCATGGTGAACAAGCTCTTTTTTCGGATTCAATGACAGGCCATATTTTCTGCACCTTTTGAAGAAAGTTTCAAATGGTATATGTGTTCTTCATCAGATTTGGAAAACACCCTCAGATCATCCAGGTACACAACCAAAAAGGCATCCTTCTCATTTGTGAAAGCCAATTCCATCGCACGCTAAAATGTGGCACCAACATTCTTCAAACCGAAAGGCATTTTAGCGTAATGAAAAGTTCCCCATGGAGTGGTGAACGGTCTCTTGTCTCGGTCATCTTCATGGATAGAAACTTGGTTATATCCGGAATAACCATCAAGTAGTGACATACGAGATGCTCCCACTACTCGCTGAAGTTTATGGTCCATTTTGGGCAGTGGATAGTTATCTTTCAACGAAACTTTATTGAGATTTCTAAAATCAATGCACAAGCGAATCTCACCTGTCTTCTTTCGTACGGGCACCAAATTAGAGATCCAATCCAAAAATCTGATGGGAACAATGATCCCTAATTTATACAACCTGTTTATCTCCTTTTCAATTGATGGCAGCAGCTTTGGATTTAGCCTTCTCAACTTCTATCTGAAAGGTTTCTGATTGGGCTTAATGGGTGTAGTGTGCTGAATTATATTGGTAGCATATGTCTTTAAGTCAGAATAGTCCCAAGCAAACACATCTACAAATGAAGACAACAAACTGATATATTTGTCCTTAATCCTTTGTGGCAATGCTTTAGACAGTTTTACCATTCTAGGATTAGCAGTTGTTCCGACATTGACATCTTCCACACCCTTCTCTGTTGGTTGCAATGTTGGTTTGTGGGCTACATCATCTTGATCAAAGAGTTATTCTAAAGGTATCAAGCCTTTAGGAATAACGTTATTCTTTAGCTGCAACACATCCATTTGATTGATCTGCACATCATTTGTACCATTACCTTTATCATCGTCATTTTCTACATCAATTGAGGTTTCTTTGAACTTATCTTTGTTTTGCAGAAAATCATCAATCTCCTCATCATCTTGGAAAACTTGCCAATATCTCTAATTGTCCAGGACAGTCGGACGATGCTTGACATGGATTTTGAATTTATTGTTGGAGTTCATTAGGATCTTCAAACTACTTGCTGCCTTAGCAAGAGAATTAGTAATGCTATTTTGTATACGAGGCACACATGTCAAGGTGTATTCTAAAAATAATTTTAGGATGTCTAGAACTGCATTACGGTAAGCCCGCATCCGAGGATTCTTTGCTTGATATTCACCTCTGACATGCTTAATCACCAATTCAGAGTCGCCATATACTGCAATTCTCTTAGCACTCAGCTTTCTTAGAATTTTTAGGCCAGCAATCAGCGCTTCATACTCAGCTTCATTGTTTGAACAATCAAAAGCCAACTTGTAAGAGCACACCCACACATTACTAGGCACTTTGTTCGGGGCGGAGAAAGGACTGTGTACCCAAATCCCAATTCCAGCGCCATCATTTCCCACTGCTCCATCGAAATCCATGGTCCACAAACCTTCTTCCTTCACTTGCAAGTGTTGAAAATCTATTTTCTGTGCTTTGTCTGCTTGTTGTCCATTACTTTCAACAGAGCGCTCAACGGTGTTCTGGTGTTCTTGTCCTTCTCTCTTTAAAACTCCTCTGAAATTTTCTGTTATTTCTAGAATATCATCTGCTTCTACTAACTGACTATCAATATCATTGAAACTATCAGAATACAAAACAAAAGACTCCAAATATGTATGTACATAATTAATCGAATGATTTATTGGTTTCTCCTTCCTTGTAATCATGTATTTCATTTTTTGTTCCCAATACAATTTCCTCATTTGGCCAAACACCGGAATTGTTGCATAGGAGAAATCTAGTTGCAATGTACCTTTCAATTTTGCTAACCAAGACCTGGAAAGAAGCTTGCCAAGCCTGGGAGGAATATCTGCTACAACAATATCCATCAAAACATTCTTCATTGGGAGTTGATCCAGACTCACAACCAAGTCTTTGATGAGCCTGATACATCTTACTCTGCTGGAATCAAACGAATAGAGATCATGGTATTGTCGGGTGATGTCCAGACCCAGCTTATCCATGATAGCCTTAGGCATGAGATTGTGAGAAGCTCCGGAATTGAACATGGCATTATGTAACACAAAATCATGCAATCTTAAACTGATATAAAAAGGTGGCACATCATTATCAGGAGACTCACCCTTCGATGCTGGCCCAAAAATCATTTTTGGTTTATCATCTTCGACATTCACCATGTCAGACATTGGGTCAAAATTCAAAATTTTAGACACTTGCCCTCTATAACTATTGTTCCTCATTATTTCAGTCAAGGGAATGGATACCTTCAATTTAGAAATTCCATTCTCTAAATTAAAAGCGGGAATCTTTTCTACCTCTTTGACTGGGATTTCTTTCCTTTCCTTTTCTTTCGATGAAATTGGCTGATATGATTGTTTTGCTAATGGTGATTTGCTACTATCCGGACCAACTGCCTCCTTTCCTTTCCTTTGTGTAACTGATGAATCATTGATGCCTCAACATCTTTCCTCTTCTGAATTGGTTTAACCGACACGTCTCTGTTTCTAAGTGAATATTGCTGCTGCTGGGAAGACAGAGCATTCATATAGCCTCTTTGGTACTCATCTGATTCTTCCTCAAAATGGTTTCATTGGCTAGAACGAAATCTGCATCTTTGTGTACAACCGAACTTTTTGCATACTCCTCATCCTCGGTAATATAAATAGGCAAATCATCAGGAGTAAAGAAGTGGTTTTCTTCACCTATTATATTCCCGTCCTCATCCGACTCCGGTCCATGCACAAAATTTTGCTGCAAAGGTGGCTGTACTGGCTACTGTGTTGTTTGCCCTTGGGCTCGCTGATCTCTCTGCCTTATTCTATATTGTGGCTGTTCCTGGCCACGGAAGTTAGGATTTCTAACTTGTGGCTCAGGTTTGTCAAGTTTCACCCTTTCAAGCATCTGCTCTACCTTTCGGAGTAACTGATCCACTGAGGAAGATTCTTCTTTTACGGTGACCTTCTTCTCTGCCTTTGCTCTAGCCCTCTTGGTCAGCAGATTTGCTTCAACACTGACCGTGATCTTCTGCATGTCTTCCGTTGTGGCCAGTTCTCTCTCTCTTAATTGATAAGCCGTGTCAGCATCAAAACCATCTGGAAAATTCACCATGGATAGCCCCACAGGTGGCCTTAAATGATCGGGAATTCCATTATAAACAGAATTGAATCTAATGCAGTAGTCTTGGACCGACTCACCAGTGTTTTGTTTGATTTGCTGATATTCAGCCAAAATTTGGAGAGGATTCTTTTTCACTTCCCAGTGGCCTAAAAATTATCTTTGCAGGTTGGCCAAGGTAGCAATACCTGCAGCCAGAAAACCTCTGAACCATTTCCTCACTTCACCTGCAAATGTCTGTACAAAGAGTCTTATTGCCACATTCTCCGCATTGATCTCGTGAAGTTCAAAGAAATCTGCCATTCTGTCCACATGTTTTTGAGCGGTAATGCTGTTAGGAGTGCCATCAAAAAACAGGATTTTGCTTTGATAATCTGTGGGTATATCATCTAAAACTCAAGGCAGAACAAGGGGTGCAAAACGCGCAGCCATCACTCTTGGTGGATTTTGCCTTGGAGGTGTTAGAGGAGTGTGCGCAGTTTGTAGGGGGCTAACAATTGGAGTTTGAAGCTGTGCCACAATGTAATTATCAATTGACCAGTTATCCCTTTCAGTCTCCAAGTCTACAAGAAACTGTGGATTGGGGATAGTAGAGTCAACCGCCCTTTCGGATTTGGTCTTGAACAATGATATTTCAAACTGCTCATCAAAATCTAGCTCTTCAAGATATTCCAAAATGTCAGGACATTAATGGGATTTGAACACGGGAGATATAGAGCTCTCTTGATGACGAAGTCTTGGAATCAAATTGGGATTTTCGTAGACGTGCGGAGGATCTGGATCTGGATTAGCTCTAGTATATCTTCTAGAAGCCAGCGTGCTATTAAGAAAAATCAAAGGACACAACCAACTCACTCAGCCTATCAAACCCTAAACTTATCATGCGGAAGCTTAGAATTATCAAGAAGTAAGGGGAGTAATTTCGTCCCCAGTAGAGTCGCCACTATGTTAGCACCTAAATCTGCCTGAGGCTGAAGGAAGGTAAAATTCAAGGTAACCACAAACTACGCTCAGTTTGGTAACTAGCCCTACCAGAACAGGAGAGGGCTCTCTCCGTGTCACGCTCAGTGAATAAATAAACGATATGGCCTAAGATTACTTACAGTGAATATTGATTTTAGGCTAGGGAAATAAATATGGAAACAAGAAGCAATTTTTTATAAATGATTGAGTTTCTGGGATATATGGGACCAACAAACAGTATAAGCAGAGAATTTAACACAAAGGCACAGATTATTTCGTGAGGCAAGACAGGCGGAAAGTCTAGCAATTAAATTTGAAATAATGCAGAATGAAAAGATTGTTTAGGAGGGTGAAAATGGCATAAACACATGAATCCTTTTCAACAGAAGAAGAACACATAACGTGAAACTTTCCCATAGGCAGAGCAATAAACATGAATTCTACCTTATTTTACTTAGAAAATTTCCTTCGAAATGAATATGAATGAACTGTGAAACATAACGAAATACATATGAAACATAAAGAGAACACATTTTTTACACTCACACCACATCAATATCATGAACTAGAGCCGCTGCCTTTCATTAATTCTCTATCAAAATATACAATGAAGAACTAAGTTTCTCTCCCACAGTCTCCCAGAAATTACAACCCAACCCTTTGCAAATGTTTTACATACAATAAATAGACTTTGCCATTGGGAAATGGAATGACCCACATTTGGGGAGTTTTTCAAATCATTACAAAATGGAAATGGAAAGCCAACCATTAGTGACAGGTGCAGCGTTACAAAAATCACAAATTAGTTGGGTGATTGCTCGCCTTCCTTTGCCACTTGGATAGGAGCCCACCTTTAGTGAAAATACTTTTTAAACATTGCTTTAGTTTCCGAGAAAAATATAGTGTAAATGAGTGGGCCCACTTGGAGAAAGTCGCGAATTGAAATGTCGTGGAGCGGAAGTGATTTTGGCCTTTGGGTCCCTGTGCGCCGCGCCCAAAACTATATGTGTCGCGCCACTTTGGTGGCGATTTTGAGGTACTTTCTGGAGTCCAAATTGTGCCCAAGTGTGCTTGTTATAAAGCCTTGCATGTCTACTTTCCAACCCAAGTGGAATTTCTAAATTTGGTGCTCATTTGCCCCTCCAAAACTTCAATATCCCAACACTGCTTCCTGTGTGTCAAAATAGGGGCAGAGAGGTCATTGTTTGAGTGTTTTTAACGTCCTTGGGACTCAAAACTTGCCCAAACTTCTTGGCGATGCACCAGCAGTCATGATTTTTCATGCTGAATCTAAAAATGCAAACCGTTTTTGATTTGGAGCTCCCAATCATAAGCGTCGCGCCACTGGAGAAAAACCTTGTTTTGTGCACAAAAATTTGTCAAGTGACCAAAATTGCCCCAAATTTTTTGAAATTTGGGTTGGAGATCCTCTATGAAGTGCTATGCTAGGCCACAGAGGCTTCAGCCAAGATTCAGAGCTGATCTTGCTCTTTTTTCCTCTTTTGTCTCTTTGTCGCTCTCCCTAATTTCGCCTTCAATCTCCTTATCCGAGCCTTTGAACTCATATTCAGTGCCCTGTAGTGATAAACCATCTACCTCAATATGGTTTAGTCCTTGTCAGCCTTCTCTAGCAGTCTCTCAAGGTGGATGTTGATACGCTCGAGCCAAGACTGTCGATCATTTTTAATCTCTTGCTCTAATGGGGTGAGCTCAATCCTCCTATGTTGGGCAGCTTGGCGATTCTCGCGGATGTTTTGCAACTCCATGATCTCATGCTGGTCTTCGAGCTATTTGTTCCTCTGCTCCAAATACCTAATAATCCACTTAGCCCTCTCCAAATTGAGATACAAGGCTTGGATCTCTGTTTGCTGCTCCTGAATGTTCCTCCTAAGCTTGGCACTCTCCACATTTGTATCATCATCATGAACGAGGATGAAGTTGGCCTCTTGTTCACCTGATGGCCCCTCGTCATGCATGGGCCTCTTGCCCTTGTCCTATACCTATGTTTCTGATGTCGGAAGCGAGGCCCCTTCCACCCCGGGTGGAGATAACACTCGCTTTGCAGCTGCAAACAAATGTCTACTGCCTCTCTGATAGGTGATGAATACTGGCATAGTAGTGGTCTCATGGCGCTCATACTGATGAGAAGGACCGCCTATCTCATGTTCAACCTCTGATAATACCTGTGAAGTGATGAAGAGGTCACAGGAGATGAAGTCATCCCAAGTAATGCCCTGTAATCCCAGCTGATGATCCGCCAAAATATTAATTAGAGAAAAATGATAAAAATTGTTAAGTTGTTGCTGAGGGGTTTTGTGCTGCATGAAGGTGTTCATCCTCTCTATGTTCCTGCAAATGAAATATGGGATGTTCATCATTCATACCCTGGTAAATTGCATGAGCAACCTGATGTGATAGGCATATAAACGAGAGAACCTCCCCTCACAGCTGAAATATTTCATGATCAACTTCATGAGTGGGGCATATTCATCTTTCAAATATCTGAATGGAAAGAATATTTGGAGTTGCCTCAAGAAACTGTCCTTAATGTAAGGCTCATAATGCTGCCGATCAACCTTCTATTTCTTGTGCCATGGTTCTCCAACGTTCGGTATGCCGGTTGCTAATGAGACAGTTTCAGGTGTCAATGTGAAGGTGACACCGGCCAAGATAACGTGATCTCCATGCAAGTGAAGCACAAAAATACGGGCCAACTCATGATGAACTTGAACACTAGCTACCTTTTGACAAAACTCCAAACATGGCAAATGTTGGAAACATGACATAGCAAGAGGGCAGGCCTGCAATTCTGTAAGTGTGGTTGGTTCATCCCTAACATGTTCGCCACTTTTATGATGTCTCCGGGGAGCCTGTTCTTCCGAGGATGAATCACTTTGGGTTTCCATTTCATACTCCGATGAATGCTCAGATGCCATGACTGTTGTATGTGGACTATGCTTGGACTGCCCTTTGATGATGGTAGTGAAACTATGTGTTGTTATGATCTCTACCACCAAGGGGAACAATACAAAAGGGAGTGTTAGGAAGGGAAATAATATGATGGGATTAGGGGTTATGGGGGGGGAATTTTTTTTAGGGACATGTAGGAGGGTTTGGGGATTTTATAAGGTAGGGTTTTGGGGTTTCATGTTTGAAAAATGAGTGGAGGGGATAGGGAATAGGGGTTTAGTAATGTTTTAGGGTAGGGAAAGATGAGAAAAATGGAATAGGGGGAAAGGGAAAAATGGAAAGAAGGGGAAAAATGAAAGGGAGGAGGAGCCTTGGCATCAACACAACAAGTTTGCAACCCTAGCAACAATGGCTTTGATGATTTCAAGTGGTAGGGTTTAGGCATTTTTATTGCAACAATACACGTCCATAAACCATCATCATATTCACAAAAATATATGAGCCATCAAGATGTCGACCCTACCTATCAATTGGAAGGGATTCAAAGGAGATTTGATGAAATTGGGAGCAAGACCGGGCCTTTACGGGTGTACGTCACGCAACAACCCCAGTGTGCCGCGCTCTGTGTGTGCGCCGCGCCCGTGTAGTTTCACCACTGTAGGGTCGCGCCCTGTGCGCCGTGCTCCTCTGTCTGTGCACCGCACCCTTGAAAACTCCTCCAAACTCACCAAATATGCATGCTAGCTTTCTCACACTCACTTTACAATGTTTCTCTCTACCCTTGTATGCAAAATGACTATGTTTCTTGTGGAAATTCTTTATAAAGACATTTGGAGTGATGGCTTTAATTTTTGTTTCTTCAAAACCCACTTTGATAATGTTTTATTTTGGCACTTTTTCCTGATTTAATGCAACTCTGTATTTCACTTTTCCCTTTTAATTTTTAGCTAAAATGATGAAATTTTTGGCACTTTTGCAGGGGTCGCATGACATGGCATTTGGCCAAGGAAACCATGACTACGCTTGAAGAGATCAACTGGAGGCTTTTTTGAAAATTATCACAAATGACACACTGTTTGACTTTTATTCAAAACAGAGTTTTGAAGAACAGTCGTAATCTGTCAACATGACGTTGAAATTCTTTAAATCATAACTTTGTAAGGGCCTCCCTCTGGCCTGCATGGATTTATTATACATGTTTGAAGACTAGTTTATCTAATCCCTAGACCTAATGACTAAAAATGACTCTCGTCCATTAAAATATCAAACATTGACTGTCATGGACTTTAGTGAATATTGACAAAAGACCTAAGCCAACAAGTGCCAAACATGAGGGGAAATGACTAACAAGACCTTTTCCGTCATAATATGGCATGCCCCTAGCAGAATGCAGCTGAGTGAATGGAGTAAGACACCTAAAAATGAAATGCAGAAAGAGTTTTGATCTCTGACGGAGGACTAACAAGACCGACTCTAACATTGGCTCCAATGGGGGATGGTAGCTCCTTGGAGGTGCCAAGAACAGCAGATCTTTGGAAGAGCTAGACAGTGCCTTCGTCCATTGGGCTATGGAGTCATTATTTCGACAAACAACACAATACTCTGACTCATTTATGAAACTAAAATGACCAAAAACCATACTCAAATTTGATATTGAAATGACTTAAAGACTAACTTGAAAAACTCTAACCAAACTGAAATAAAATGGTATTTACAGTGACAGTGGAAGCAGCGTTAATAACTCAAAAATGGTACTGCTTGAGCAGTCGACCATTGATTGGCCCTCCTGGACAATCTTCCCCGTTCATTTCCTTCAAAAGAAAGGCATTTTGACCCAATATGCTTCAATCTTGAAGGGACCTTTCTAGAGGTTCTCGAACTTACCATGCTTACCTTTTTCCTCATTCCTTGTATCCCACTTCAGCACCACATCATCCAACTGAAATTTGTCCACCTTTGCTTTTCTGTCATAAATTTTCTTAATCTTCTCCTGCAGCTTGGACGTGTTCTGGAAGACTTCTTCTCTGGTCTACTACAAGTGGACCATTTGATTCAACCTTCTCTGCATAGGATCATCTTCACTGCCGGCCTCCTGAAGAAGTTTGACTACCGAGGCTGTGAGAGAGGTAGGACACACTGTATCAACTCCATAAACAAGCTCAAACGGGGACGTACCAATGGATTTCTTCTGACTGACCTGATCTGCCCAAAGTGCATTGACCAACCTCTTATGCCAACTTTTCTTGTTTATTTCCAACAACTTCTTAATGATGTTGACCAATGATTTATTAGAAGATTCCGCCAATCCATTGCCTTACGGATGATAGGCACTTGAGTGACCCAAAATGATGTGATATTTATGGCAAAACTCTACCATCCTTTTTTATTTGAAAGTTGTTGCGTTATCAGTGATTAAATTATTCGGGCAACCAAAGCAAGACAAGATGTTATTTTCAAGGAATGAAATAATTACCACATCTGTAGCTTGTCTGGTGGGAATTGCTTCGATCCATTTTGTGAAATAATATGTTGCTGTGAGGATCCATCTATGCCGACCGGAAGAAGCGGGATGAATTTCACCAATAAAATCCAACCCCCATTGCTGAAAAGGGGCACTCACCTCAATAGGCTTAAGTGGCAAAGGCTGTAACTTCTGCCTTCCTTTGAAAATCTGACACTTATGACAGCTCTTGACCATCTTATATACATCAGCAAACAATGTCAGCCAGTAGTATCCCGCTCTCAGGACTTTATTTGTTGTTGATTTCCAAAAAAGGTGACCACCACAGTCTCCCTCGTGGCAATCATCCATGACCTTCTTTGCTTCTTTTTCCACCAAGAAATTTAACAGAACGCCACTGGGATCCTTCCAATAAATTGCAGAATTTAGAATGCAAAACTTGGCAGACTTCAATTTGAGTGTTCTAGCTTTGTTTCTATTCATGCCGGGCGGTGGTGACAACTTTTTAAGCACATATATGATATCTGAATACCATGGAGAAAGAGAAAACATTTCAGATGCCTGAATTGACGATCCTTCCTCATTCTCATCGGACATAGAAGCGATTATATTTATGTCTAAGGCATGCAAGTTTGATTCGGCCATTAACTTTGCCAATCCCTGTCCTTTAACAAGCTTTGTGGGCTTTATTTCCACATCATATTCCAACAAAGCTACAATCCACTTGCCTCGTCTTCCTTCCAAATCGGTCTTTACTAAAACATCTTTGACAGCAACGTTAGGAACATAATCCAAAATATGAGAATGCAAAATATGTTGGGTTGTGTTATATTATTTCCACATAGTTAACAGGGGGTTTGAGGGGTACCCGTAACCCCACTTTATGGGGTCCGGGGCGCGCCCCGGAAAATTTTGGTTTTGGACCCTATGTTAGGTTGGGCGGACCCACCTATGGTTTTGTGCATGATTTTCGCACATGTTTTTTGACGCGATGGTTTTTCGGTCCATGGTATTGCACGCGATGGTTTTCGGTCCATGGTATTGAATGCTTCGGCATGTATAAACATGTATTATAACATTGAAAGGAACATAATGAAAAATCAAGCTGGTAGTCCCGGTTTTGGGATGTGGGAAATCTCTGTGTATATGTGTTTTATGTGTTATTCTCTCACATTTTATTTTTCCTGTGATTTAGAATTCGTATGCAGGTAATTTCTGTACGGGGTTAAAACCTACATTTGGTATCAGAGCTGTTTTGGCTTCAAGGGGACGCCTTTGTTGCTGATGGGTTTCGCTCAGGCCTGTGGTAGACCCTGTTCAGTGGGAGATCTACGAGATCGATTCTGGAGGTGAAAAAAGATGGCGAGCAACGGAAAGATAGAGATTGAGAAGTTCAATGGTCAGAGTTTTGAGTTGTGGAAACTCAAGATGGAGG
>APFE030310630.1:1050-84253 GCA_000404065.3 Pinus taeda
AATTGTCTTAAGCCCGCAGGAATTATAACCTATAGTTGCTGTAACACCAGAAACAGCAACTACGCAGTTGCTGCAACACCAGAAGTAGCAACTACGCAGTTGATATAGTCAGTAACAGAAATCACCTAAAGCGGGTATTTTGCATCAGCTAGGAATAACAACGGCAACTATCTGAGGAACGCTGACGTGGCTGAATCAAGCAATTGTCCAAAGCAAGTAGAACACAGTTACCATGACTTAGAACCAGAATAGCATGGGGAATCGGCGAAAATAATGTACGTATCCCAAGGAAGACGATCAAAGAACAGTTACCAATTGTGTAACAGCTAGAACCTAAACAAGGAATATATCATCATATTGTTGCAACAGCATCTCTGTAATTCTTATTTTTGATTAAACGGATCAGCCAATTGAACCGTAACAATCTATTGTAATAGATGTCTCCTCTATAAAGAGGAGACATCTACATTAGTCAAAGGAGAGTCTGTAAGAGCATTTTGTAAGAATATCAGCAATTCTGAACTTTACTGTACTCAAATTTTTGACAGATGAATAGAAGAACGTTATGAGTATTTAAGCTATTCTTCGCGTTCTGGGGAATCTTGTGAGAGGGACTGGGCCCACCTTCCTCACAAGATTCACCCATTTACTTTGCTGTCAAGTGTGTAAGTGTGCGATAGTTTCTTTTTACAAATACTCTGTTTGGACTCCGTAGCATTACCTCTTGCAATTCTGTTTTGCTAGCACTTTGTTTTATTAAGTTATTTGAAGTTATGCAAGCGTGTTTCACCGGTGAATCTGAGTGTAGTGTGTGTTAGCAATCTGATTCCAGGGGCAGGTGCTGAAC
Source organism: Pinus taeda (assembly GCA_000404065.3). NCBI lineage: Eukaryota > Viridiplantae > Streptophyta > Pinopsida > Pinales > Pinaceae > Pinus > Pinus taeda. Next base: position 1,898 of record APFE030310630.1, read on the forward strand.
ATCCTCACCTGGAGGATAGGGTCCTGATCCTCTGCCAACAGAGCATCCATTTCCTTGTTTCTTAGATCTGTAATTTTAATCAATTCCTTTTATTTTTATCAGCACTGTGATAACCTAATACAAAAACTAAGTATACTACAGCTTTCGATGCTTTTAGAATTTAAGTACAAACAGTACGCAGTGGCCTTTGGAATAAAAAGACTTTCCCAGGTTGACAATTAATGTGGTACTTGATTGTTTAATTAATAAACAACTAGCCAACAACAGTGTTGGCTTGTGTGGGCCTGACCCAGGTTCAGAGTTAATTAGCAAACAAATCTTGGTACTACTTGCCATTTCGGCAACAGTCCGAAGAGCGCGGACTGAGGGCTCACTTAAAGTAGTATGGCAGGGTGCTAGAACTAGGTTTCCGCACCCTAGAGATGTCTGATGAGTTCAATTGGTCCGCAGTTTGTTCCTGCACGTAGGTTGCTTCGCACACTTCCTTGTTCCTCACAGCCTGATATACTACCTTCACACAACCCTACCTAGGGGCTGAGCGTCGCACTCTATGTTACTACCCAAGACCTTGCTGATATTCCAAAGTTAGTTAATTATGTTTGCTTACTTGAGTGCTTTAAGTTATACTTAACAACATAAAACATTCATACAGGTGTGCACAGTAAAGAAACAATATGTTTGTAAATTATATCAATCATGCATTAACCCAATAACAGATACAAAAAATTATAACCAAACTTTTCTTTATTGATTCTTTCCGCGGTTACAGACTCGACTTTCCTTGCGAACTCAACTGCAAATGACTAGGCCTTCTGCGCACTCAACTGCAAAGCCTTCTTATACTCTATGACCCAAAGACACACTTCACACTGCAACTCAATAACTCAGACTTCTCATGATTTTCTCCTCTTCTCTGTTCTCTATCTCTTTTACACTTAGAGCCTCACTCTATTTATACAATCCCATAGTCCGCAGACCATGGATAGGTTTATCGAATCGACATTACATTACAAAACTAGGGTGGATAACCTTGTGACTCTATCATAATTTCACACCCCGCGCCCTCATTTCACAGAGCTTTACAACAATATTTGGTCAAAACTTGGGCATTGAACCCCAAAACATGCCTTGGGGGATTCCATGCCCAACAGATAGGTCAAGAGCACTCGCCAGTAGAAGATCCAACTATATCGGGTTGTCAAAGCTGGCCAAATCCTTCACCAAAGCAAGTGGCTCACCACGACCAAGTTCAGCAGAAGTTTCCCCATCTCTTGGAGGCACTCAACACAATGGGGACCATTGCTTCCTAAGGGGGGATGAATGATCCATGTGGATATTGGTGGCCACCTGCCTATTCCACTTGGACCCCCAACGCTATCTCGTTTAGTTTTTCAGTTTCCTTAATTATAGCATAGTTTATTATTTTTGGCTGTTTTTCGGGTCCTGAACTTCCAAAGCCATTTTTAGGCCCTAAATGATGTTTTTAGGGAAAACAGAGAGATAAAAAGTTCCCAAAATAGGCTTTCCGGTTTTATTTTGGCCTTCTCTTCGAGACCTTCGAAGTGAGGTATTAGGATAGCCAAACGAAGATCGTATGCAAACGTTACGACCCCAAGAAGTTGATGTACCAATTTACCCAAATGGGAGCCACAGTTTTGGTGCTTCATCTCCTAGGGTTAGGTTTTTGGATGTTTAGGGTTTTCCATTGTTTCTCAGTGATAAACATTTCTTTGAGCCTCATTGTAACACAGTTCAAAGGCATGTAGCCACCACATCTCTCCTCAGAGATAAGCTAACATCACCCAAGCTATCTTATTTCCATTATGTTTGTAAGCATAGTTAAGTATTTTTCCATTAATGAAATGAAGTGTTTTTCTGCCGCATCTCTATGTTTATGATTATGTCTGTAAGTTATTGCGTTCTTGTTTAAGTTTGGATCAGTGGTATCAGAGCGGTCTTCTCTTTCTTTGTTTTTCTTTACATGTCTGTTATACAGCAAAATGACCTCCTCATCATCTCAGAGGGGAAAGACATGATGGCTGAAGCAATGACAAAGTTCACAAGCTTTGTTTCCAAGCTAACGCAACCTATACACTAACAACCTGTTTATAAATCTTCTTTGCAAGCCTAAGGGAGCGTTAGTGACCCCAATAACTCTACTTATTACTTTGGGGACAGTGTTAGTGAACCCTAATGAGGATCTAAGGGTCAAAGGAGTGAATTGACTAAGAAATATCCCTACATTCTATCCTAAATCTACTCAAAAAAGTAAGGAAACATCAAAGTTTGACCTATTTGAGGGATTTCTAATTCTAATGAAGAAGGAAAATGGGAAGGAGCTCAAAAGAATGGCAACATCATTGCTTTTACCTAAGGAAACTCATGGAGAAACTTGGAAACCCTAACCTTGAATACATAAGAAGAGCTAGGGCGATTATGATAGAAGTCAAATCAATTGAAAGGATAGCTTACTTGATTGTCAAGCAGAGTCTCAGACCTAAGCATAAGAAGTTGGTAAGAATGGAGAGAGAGAGAGAGAGGAGCTGGTGGGGTAAGGGAAGGCTGATGTAACCGACGGTTCTAATCACTCTTTCAACATTAATATAGAACTACAGTTGTACTGTCTACTTCATGGTGTCAGTACTATAATTCATTTATATGTTTATTCAGTGCCTTTTAGCATGAGTAGCTTAGTTATGTGTAACTATATGTATTTGTATATTCATACATTAATTGTCAAGGTTTTATGTTGTGATTACGCTTGTCTCTTCTATGTGCAGGAATTGTTCTAGAGCTGGCCCAGGGGACTTTCTCCTAGCTGCATTGCACTCTCCAGAAAATCTACATGGAGACTTGAGGGAATGAATCTATTTTGCTTTGATAGTCAGTTATTGAATATGGACATGCATGTAGCTTTGTGACAGCTGCAGATAATCTTACAGTCTTCCAAGGGTCATGGGAAGGCCTTTGATGGTTCCTTCATACTCCATACACCGTGCCTTTAATCTTATAGTAGAATTGGTGACTCTGCTAGGGACTACGCTTTAGTTCCTAGTTTACCCAGAAAGTTCCTAGTTTCCTCTTCCTTCCAGACCTTCTTGTACTTCATTCCTTTTCTAACCCATCCAGACCTTGCAACACTCTTCTTTCATTTCTTAGCCCTAGATTTCATCCCCACAGCCCCTTTTTGAAGTATTGTCCCTCACTAATGCAGGTTAGCAGTGTAAATAGAGCTTTATAAATCTCTGTGGCTACACAAACAAAGTGTTAGTGCCTCGAGTACCTCTCTGTAGCCTCTAGCACAGAGCATTAGTGACCCAATTTATGATATATAGCTGTGTCTGTGATCTCAAAGGGTTGGGAAATTTTCTTCTGGACTGATAAGGGATTTGTAGCTGTGTTTTGTTTGCAAGATTTGTGTCTTGAAAGATTTTTTTTTAAGAAAATAGCTTTTCTTCTTAAAATTTTTTATTTTCATAAAAGAAAAAATCAAATTTTTAATTTATTTTTCTGCTTAGCTAGTTAAGTTCTGCATTATTTTGTTTCAGTAGTTGTTAGAGAGCATTGAAAATTTCTGTCGGTTATGCTAGTGTTGTAATGAATAGGATGCATGGAATGAATATTGATGTATGAAAGACTCTCCCTTTGTAAAAAACAACTTATTCATCGAAATTAAAAATTTACAAGCATTGTCTTTTGCATTATTTGAGTCAAAGTCCCATAAAATATCATACGTCAACACTCCTACCAAAGACTCTAACAAAGTACACTTAAAATCTAACTAAAATCAATCAACAACTCTTTTAGAGCAAACATACATTAGTTTAGGCTAGGATCTTGGGATAGGAAATGTGAGTAAACTGCGCAAGATCATACACCAAAACTAGTGTCATTAAAAGAGAGAAATCCTTCTACAATCATACAACTGGGACCAGTCCAGTAAAATTGGATCTAAATATGAGACAAAATAAAATTGTAAGTGAAGGTAGGTCACCTTCACTTACATCTCCTTTGGGTAGTCTATGTATCGGGGATCCCTTCGGGGATATCGGAGCTGAGTTGGGGGAGTCAGGTATCCTACCCACACGGCGTACTATCTGTGACTATGCCCCCCCATTAGTGCCTTTGATTTGAGGTATCCTTAGTGGCCATACTTTTAGGGACTAACAAAAGGTAACTGGGGCGGGCTGCCCTGGTACCTAACACAGACGGACCTACTCTATGTTTAGTTACTAGGAGGGTGCTCATCTTCACGTGAGTACTTAGCCCCTCAATATGAAGTTCAGGTGAAGCTCTAGAGTAATTGTAACTATACATTTGGCCAACTCTCTCTATTATTCATTGTGATATTAGGTTTCATCTCTAGTGATCGGTGCTTATCAGACAGGGTCATTTCCCTCTGCTTTTTGATTGATTTACTTAGTGTATTTCTTATTTTTTAGGTGCTAGAGTGTTATCATTGAGAATTCAATAAACATCACTGTAAAATTTATTGATAAACATTATCGGCCACCATGGATACATTCGACCGTCATCGTCAATCTAGACGATTGTTAGGACTTCCCCTACTCATTATGGAGGATCTGCCGAGCTCCAGTGAACCAGATTCCTCGTCTTCATGAAATCAGTGTCTAATATCTCACATAGAATTAGTTTGGACATCCGATGATTCAAGCCTACTGGAGGATTTCTTTACTGCAGGATTTCTTCCTCCATACAATCCTCTGATCACGAATCCCTTGGGCCCACTCTTGTTTCCCGTTGCATTTGTACCTCCTTTGTCTTCAGTTGGAACACTTCCACCCATCCCGTTGACGACTAACGGGTTGTGGGACTTTTTGGACACTTTTGGTCCTCCACCACTTCCCCAGTCGATAGTCAATACCACACCTTTGATGGTGAACCCCACTATCCCATTTGTCCTAGGTTCAACCCCTAACATGACACCCTCCACGAGTGGAACCTAGTCTATTCTGGGTTCCACCCCTTTAGTGTCAAACTCTATACCTTTGACAAGTGCTACATATAACTCTCCTTATAATTCTCAATATAGCACAATTAGCATGGGTCCTTTCAACCAAAAATATGGTTGGCATCCATTCTATAGTTCTAACCCCCAGATTCAAGTATCTAGGGGCACTCCCAATATGCATATACGGGCTTAGAATGTAATAGTTCCCCCTCCGTTTTCAGGTATGCATGGTCAGTCACTGACTGACATGAGCACTCCTCATGCTAGTCAAGGACTTATGGTTAGTTCTGTGGTGAGCGAGAATCCTCAAGGAGGTCCCAATCAATCCATGGGGACACCCCACTTACAAACTCACATGAGTCAAGGGGGCACTACTTATCCTGGGGGAAACTCTATACCCCAACCTAACAATTCCTATGGAAATCCACATTACAATACCATACCCCAAGGCACCTAGTATACCACACAACATGTGTATAATATTGGGAATCACATGATGGGAGGACCGCAAGGATCCTCAAGTCATATGTCATCGCCTTGGTCCGATTTGGGGGCATCACACACTCTACCTTTCTTGGCAACACTTGATATCCCTGAATTGTACAAACTTACAAATGACCCCATCTATCATAACTTACTCTCGATGCCAATCCCGCATAAAATACCAACATACATCCTAAGTTCGAAGGGAAACAAGGGGAAGATCTAGGTACCCATATCACCAGCTATCATCTTTGGTTTGTTTCTAACTCCATGATGTATGATAGTATCCAGTTAAGTCTTTTTCCCTATACCCTTACTAGCAATGCAACCAAGTGGTACATCGAGTTACCACGCGTGTCAGTCAATACCTTTGACGCTCTAGTGATGGAATTCTTAAAACACTTCCAGCTACCCATCCACTATGAAACTAGGATGAAAATCCTCACTTCATTACGTCAGGATACCGCCACCCACATCTCCGATCATATACATGAATGGAGACATAGGCAGAGGTTAGTCAAAGCTCCCTCCTAGACTATCTCTTAGCGGATTGGTTTTGCAAGTCTCTACTGCCCCAAATCACTAAGGATGTAGCCTTAGGTGGTACAATCACAGAATACCACTCCATACATATTGCCTAACACTTAGATCTGATATATTCATATTTTGACACTCTATAAGATGTAATACCCAATTCCCCTCGCAACTCGAATGCTCCCGCTACTCAGTAACCTGGAGCGCATGCCAATGGGATTATTGGTGCAACATCTGGGGCTACTGTAAAACAACTCAGCGGTCACATTTCCCAGATGTCAGTGGACCCCTCTGTTAGTGTCGGTCTTAAGCCCTCCATCAGTGATCAATAGCTCTTTGCATATGCATAGTTAGGTGTCTCATCAGTGTCAATTTTTGCATCCCACTAGGCATGCCATAACACTGAATGGAGGAGCTGGTCTTTGTTCCCTTCTTGGCTTTGCTGGATCAGGTCATACTACAATGTAATTGAGTCATACTTGTTGTTATTTTTGTTTTGAGGTCCCAGGTCTTAGGTCTAGGGTTTGAATCAAAATCACTTCAAGGTCATGAGTCTCAAGGTCAGTGAGTGCCCAGCAAGCCAGAGGGAGGTATGTACATATGTTTCATTGTTATTTTCATCAGCTACAGATCATTTTATGCCTTGGATTTAAAAACCCTGTTTTTAAGTCCAAGGTCATGACAAATTTGTAAAAATAAGAAAATTTTCAGAAGTTTGCAAAAGTGCCGGCAAAAACCCTAGTTCCTTCTCCACAATCCATCAGATGGTCAACATGCAAAAAGAATGGAGTCAAACGCATCAAAGGAGCTCATTTCAGGACAAAAAGACTCTAAACAGTGTTAAAAAGAAAAGCAAGTTGAAAACATTAGAAAGTGGGTTCTAAAGTTAAATTTTTTTTTTAAATGACCCTATAAAAGCTAATTTCCCTCTTTAGTCACTCTTATTGTGCAATTGAGAGTGAAAATTTCGTGCTAGAGGCAAAGAAGGCGTTTTCGTGGCAAGTTTCTGCAAATTCAGTGCTTGGGAAGGTGCGCGGTCATTTCACAGGTGTGCGCGGCTTCGTGGGTGGTGCGCGGCTCTGTGGTGAGTTTTCTGCTGAAGAAAAATACACAGGTGCGGCTCTGACAGTGGTGCGCGGCTTTTCTGGGGAGGTGCGCGGTCATTCTGGCAGCTTGCACAAAAATTCACCCAAACAGTAAAATTTCTTCCAAGTTCTCTCAAATTTGTCAAGGTATGTCTCCTCCACGTGGTTTGTGATGGTGTAATGATAATGCCATGGATGGATAGCATGTTTATGGTCATTTTTACCATGAGAAATTATGAATAAATAGGTTAAATGGTTGATGTCTTTGCAAGCTTATGTTAGGTTGTATTGTTTGTTTTTCAAGGTAATTTTTCCTTTATTCCCTTCCATTAGTTTCCCATTATAAACACACATGTGTTAGAGTGTCATTTTCATTAATCTCATTTGCAAAGAACCACTAAAACCCTACCCCAAATTCCATGAAACCCTAACCCCTCCTAAACCCTATTTTAAACCCTAGTTTTCTACCATGCATCATGCTCAAACCCTACACTATTACACACAGCAAATTATATATGTAAATTGCACAGCAAAAGAATGAAAACAAATATAGTAAAAATAAAAGAAAGTGATGACAAGGAATGCAAACAAGAATTGTAAAAGAGAGTAAAAAATATAACTTGCATAGCCTTATAAAAAACAAAAGAAAAATGTCATCTTGCTGAAAATATCAAAGGTTAGAAGTTGTGTAAAATCATGACAAAGTTTATCAAATGTACCAGCTGCTAGCTATCAAAAAGGAGCAGTTTTGCTGTGCTAGGGTTTGTCAATTAACATGGTATCATCTCCCTTTCCCTAGACTCTGTTTTCCTACCTTTTCCCTTCATGAAAAACCTAATTCAATTGCCTATGCCATATTCAAACTCCCTATGCAATTGAATCTCCTTCCCTATTGTTAAAACATGCAATGAAACCCTAATTCACTCATGACAAATGCAATTATGAAGCTGCCAGCACTATTGAAAGACTGCTGTTGTGAAAATTGGTTGGCAGACTTTGTTCATAGGTTTCATTACTCTCTAACCCTAATTCCCTATATCCCCTCATTCCCCTAATTCCCTTGATACAATCCCTCTCCCTTCCATTGCAAAATAATCACAGCAACCCTTCCCTTCCCCTTGAAATCAAATACCCAAAACCCCTGTTTTCCATTAGCATCAAATGGCCATTTTTACATGTGAAAAAACAGAGTATGCTTATGAAAGGCATTAAAAAGCAAAATGAAATGAGCTGCCTGTTATTTGTACATAAGTGATGCTGCCCTATCCCCCTATGCCCATGACATCCTCCCCTCCATCATGAATATTTTCATTGGCCTTTCCCTTGATGCTTAAAAAACACAGTTTCCCTAAATAAAGTATTGATTTGCAAATGTTGAAAGATGGAATGACATGTTTAGAATTATGTGATGTTTTCCTTCAGAATTCCCTGCTTATATATATATTTTTCCCTTTCCTATATGTAAATTCCCTCCCCTAACATATCCCTCATGATGTTTCCCCTTGAAAACAGCATACTTCACAGCATTTTGCAGGCAGGACAACGGTCATTTTGACTTGTTTATTTCACCTTGCCCAATAACACCATGTCAACTACTAAGACTAATGAGCAAGGTGATGACCGATCATCATCTACTGAGATTGAGACACAGCGGAGGCCTCGTAGGGGAGGCAAGAGTGGTCAACACAAGAGGGTAGAGCCCTCATCATTGACTGAGTTGCAGGCTTGCCCATTTGCAGTATCTTGTTTTCAGCACATGGCTTGTTATCAGTTTTGTGAGAGGCTGTCACACATTCAGCATCACAGAGAGTTGGCCCGGTTGTTTGTCCTACATCTCCATGACAGGCAGGTCACCCTTGCAGGGGTGGATTTTGTATTTTCTCCAGAGGATATCACAGATGCTACTAGGATACCCAATGTGGGTGAGGTGTGGCCGAAGCGCAAGTGGCTGGACCGAGTATACTACGAGCCATATATCAGGTCTACCTATATGCATAACTTGTCAAGGAGCTTTCCCATCAAGTTCCTCCGAGCAGAGTATATAGATATCATGAGACTCATTATGCACTACTTCACATGCGAGGGGAGATTCTCACGAGTATCTTCTTTTCATATCCGCATATTGATGCACTTCACCAGAGTGAGAATCATGAACATCTCAGCATACTTATTTCACGACACTCAGAGGATGGCCACTATCTTTCAGAGACAGACCCCAGCACAGCAGCTTCGGAGCCTATGCCATCATGGTCTTATTCAGCTAGTAGTTTCCCATCAGCTGAGCCAGCAGGGCATTCCTTGGGCAGATTTCATCTCCCGACATTTTTTCACACAACCACATCCAGGGCCGGAGGCAGTTCACGAGGAGGGAGGGCCATCACATCAGCCCGAGACCAGCATTCCTAGACACATGGCTTTTTCTCCTCGGGTCACATATCAGAGAGGTCATAGGACCTTATTTGCAGCAGCTCGACGAGTACTTTCTCCACAGCAGGTAGAAGGGGTCTCGTCATCATCTTCAGAGCAGCGAGTGTTATCTCCACACCAGGTGGAAGGGGCCTCGCTTTATTCATCGGCACAAGTAGTACGAGAGGGCAAGCAGCCCATGATTGAGGATGAGGCAGTTCACGAGGCACATGATGATTTCATTGGTCGTGATGCCCGCTCTCCCCCTTCAAATTTTTATGAGATTATCAGGCAGAAAGAGGAGGAGAACCTCGTGTTGCAGCAGAAGCTCCAAATGGCCCAATGGACCAACACTTATCTAGAACAGTGCACCAAACAATTAGAAGATGAAAAAGAGCTTGATGAGCTATGGAGGATCCACAGTGATCGAACTTTGAACCGTAGGAGGCCTGGTGACCCATTGCGTGCTGATCGGGATTCCATGCTTATCCGTGTAAATGCACATTTGGAGAGATTGCTAGAAAAGGCAAATCATGACAAAGAGCTTCTACGCAACATGAAAACACACTATTGGGCAAGATTGCATGTTTGCAAGGCTAGAATGAAAATTCTCCAACGAAAGCTGTCAGAGGCCCGGAAGAAGAAGAAAAGGACAAATCCACTCTCCATCTTGTCTGAAGCATCCTTCACTCATCATAGTACTGATCAGCCTTGATCTAGCATCAAAATTTGAAAATTTTGAGAATTTTGGAGCATTTTGCAAATTTTTGGTAAAATTACAGGTTTTTCCCTTGGTTTGTGTCGCGCCCCGCGCGCGACTAGTTTGGAGGATTGCTCGGAATTTTGAAAACTTGGCATTTTTGGAAAGTTCATGCAAAGAGAAAAATTACCAATACTTGGGAGAAGCCTGATTTTGAGATTTGAGCCTCCAAAAGCTCAAAATACATCAAAAAAATGACTTTCTGCCCACTTTTTGAATTGCAGAAAGTGACCTTGGGAGAAACGGTTTTTGAGGGGGAAAAACAACTCCAAATGCAGAATTTCCACTTGGGATGGAAAGTAGACATACCAAGCTTTCCAATGAGCCATCTTGCACCTGATTTGGACCAGTGTAACCCACTCAAAAGTTGCAGCAAAGGGGCGCGACTCAAACTACAGGGGGCGCGGCAGTGAGAGCCAGCTTTGCCAGAATTGACCTTTTTTGTCAAAAAACATTGTTTTGACTATGGTTGACCATTTTTACTTGTAGATGCTGGATGAATGTAATATTTTCATGGCAATTTGATAGATTTTACCTCTCTTTACTCTTCTAGAAGCTTCCTTGATGTAAAAAGTGAATAATTAATGCATGAATCAGTTAGCTAAGTAATAGAGGCAAGTTGTTGGACTTCCTATTATCTAGTGCTTGATTTAGAATTAGTTCAAACTGCTCCTAGGAAGCTGAGCTCGAACCTTAGAGGTGGGGAAAGGGGTTAGATGGTCTATATTATGCTCTCTCTTTCTCATTTTCATGGTTGGACTCTTGTGGGAGAAAGCTTTATTGTATATTCTACATCTATCTCTGCAATTTAGAGAAGAAGAAGGCCAGGGTTTTGCAGACATCCTTGTGGATTCTTGTGGAGTGTTGTGTTGATGGTGTGTTCTCTACATGTTCTTGTAAGTTTGTTTATGTATTCCACATCTCTCTTTTGCTTCTATTTGGACAGATGAAGTGGTAAAGTTTGAATACATGCTTTGACATGCTCAGCTTTTTAGTCTGTTCAAAATTTATGTTTTCTACTATCTAGGGAGGATTCAAATGGTTGTTTGCCCTCTTTAGCTCTTTCTCTATCATCCCTGATCATCCATCTCAGATTAAGGCATCAGTGCTCACTCCTACCTTGCCCCAAAGATCCCCCTGCAAAAACTGTGCTCAATCCCCGCACCCTGAATTGCACTCCCTCCAATTGCCACCAAAAAACCAAAAATCTTTAAATCAACCCCCCTTATCAATTTACTAGCCTAAAATCTTTATTCCTAATTGGTCAGCTTATCATATTGAAAGATCTACCGAATCTGACCCGAGAGAGCCTTCTCATACCTCGTAGGGCTAGCTACGAGGTGAAATGGTTTGATGTAGCCTTGAGAGTTTGTCTATCTCAGCCTAGGTGAATTCCAAGCACTAACAACTTCTACCATCAAATCATCTACTTAATGAATGGCCCAGATTGATTACGAAATTATAATATTTTACAAGGCAAATTTTCATCTATTTTTAGTTTCGAGGGCGCTGCCCCCATACCCCCACTAGGGGGGGCTCATAAAATTTGTCGCCGCCCCCCATGATGGCATTTCCACTCCAATAGGAACAGTGATCCAATGCCACTGAAACAAAAACCTCTTAACAATTAATAAGATAACTAGGCTCCACACCCAACAATTATCTTCTAAACCTATTACTAACCAAGAATGCCCCAAAAATGGGAAACAAGATTAACAAGACTATCAACCCTATCCATACAAGTGAGTCCAAGAAAATTAGTATCATATTTTGGCAAGAGGGTGTCTAAAAATGATAAAATTATGACCATAATTGAGGCAATATTTAAGCCATCAATTACGGTATTAAAATTTTGAACAATAACCAAACAAATCACTTGATCAATATCCTTCACACACTTTTAAAACCTTGATAAAGGTATTGGTTGAGTTAAACAAACCATCAATCAAGATATAACCTTCATTAAGGGTTCCATGCCCAATCAAACTATTAGGTCAATTGAAGGTACAAATTTTATTAAACTGGTACATGTATTAGGTCCACCGGTACATGGTTGAAAATAAAACTGATAATATAAACATTTTCATTTTTTTTCTTCAATTTATTTACTTTCAAATAAATAAGTAGCAATTTTTTTTCCAAACATGAGGTGGTAAGAAGAAATGTCATCAAAAATTTTCATTCCTCTAATAACACTAGAGGATTGAAAATTATTGAACCCAAAAAATCATTGAAAATAACATGTATAAAACACTAAAATGCACATGTTCTTGAGAGATGGAAAAATGAAAACTTGAAAACAAATTTCCTTGCCAATGACCATCAATTAAATGTTAGGAAAACCAACAATCAACTTATTTGTCACCACTATTTGCAAAAAATGATACTTTCATAGGGAAATAAATTACAAATATAGTATCTTGTAGCCATTAAAACTACATAATCAAGATAGGAAACAGTCAATGGAAAATGTGTTCAAGGTATTAACAAGAATAGTTGAAATATCAAACAAAAGACTGGATCTAGTGGAGAAGGAGAAGGAAGCTAGGTTCGATTTGCTATAGAAACGTTGTGAAAAATTGTAGCTAAGAATTCACAAAAAGCTTGCAAGTCTAGAGGTTGAGTTACTAATGTTGAAGGTGAAAACTAATGGGGACGTCCCTTCAGTCGATGATCTCAAATTCAAGCTAGATAATATGGATCTAGGAGATGATGAGCAGATAATCGAGGCCAGTGGAGTTAAGGTGCATGGAGAAGTCACATCCTGCAAAATTGTAGGGAATTTGGTAACTACAACAAAAGTTGGGCCATCCAAGTTTTTTTAACTTTTTTTTTTATGTTTTTATGTACCATAAATATGCACTTTTTTGGGGACAGTTTTGCAAAATATATGGAAGATACCGATGTAAAATTGTAGTCGAGAGAACCTGCATAGAAAAGAAAACCGTATTGTGGTTATATTTGAATATTGAAGCCTCTAAAATTACTGAAATATATATATGGCTCTAGCCATGCAACTAGCTATTATAATACAAATAATACCAGTTCTACTTTAAAAAAATGAATTTTGATGTCTTTAACATATCATATTATTATATAAGTTACTTTTCACTTTTTAAAAATATAATCTATAATTTTTACATTTTTACATTTTGAAAAATATAATATATAATCAAGAATGTAGCAGACTTTCGCAGCAAAATTGTCACTTTCACAACAACTTCAAAACTTTGATCATATTATTGATTTCTTATGATACAGAGTGGCTGGGGAAACACCTAAATGTTATTTTATATTTATAACACCTCACAAACCATTTATAAGACTTTTGATACAAATTATATTCAACATAAGTTTCCCTTAAAGAATGGAATGAAACCTTGTAAGCAGAAACTCAGAAAGATCAATCCCCTTCTACTCCCATCGATTGAGAAGGAAGTAAGGAAGTTACTTCAGGCCAAGATCATTGTACCCTTAAGGTACTCAAAGTGGGGAAAATCGGGTTCCTGTCAAGAAAAATAATGGATTATATATTACAAAAGGTAATTGGCTCAGCTCAGATGTCCATGATGGATGGCTTTTCAGGTTTTTATCAAGTAGCAGTGCATCCCAGTGATCAAAATAAAATTGCATTCACTACACCCTGGGGAATCTTCATCTATGCAAGAATGCCATTTGGCCTTATAAATGGAAAAGAAACCTTCCAAAGGGCCACGGATATAGTATTCATGGGAGAACAAGACAAATTCATAGTGATCTACTTGGACGATATCACAGTTTTTTCTAAAACAGATGAGGAGCATATTGTGCATTTGAAACTCACTTTTGAGAAATGCAGGAAGTATAGGTTGTCTCTAAATCCAAAGAAATCTCAGTTTTCTTTGAGTGAAGGTAAGATTTTGGGGCATATAGTAGTAGAGGAGGGGGTGAAGATCGATCCCAAGCATGTGGAAGCCATCAGCCACATTTCCCTACCTAGAAATAAAAAAGAGGTCCAAGTGTTCATGGGAAGGATTAACTTCTTGAGGAGATTTTTACCCAACTATGTCAAGATAATGAAAGGTTTCACGGAGATGTTGAAGAAGGAGAACGAAGTGAAGTGGAACCCAGGTTTCCGAGAATCCTTCTCTATGATCAAGAGATATTTTGTAGAGGCTCTTGTATTTGTCAGCCTGGATTATTCAATACCATTTTACATCTTTATTTTTCCTCCCCTCATACTATAGTCATTATGTTATTGCAGAAGAATAATGAAGCTCACCAGCAGCCTATATACTTGAATAAAATGACTCCATGCCTAATGGATATAAGGCTAATAGACTGCAAGTTCTCGGCACCTTTCTAGCAAGGCATTGTCCCCAATTCGAGCCAATGTTGGCACTGATGTTAGCTAGACTGGAAATAATGTGTGCTACAGAAAATGCATTGCTTAGAAGGATTGCTATGGTAGCTACAGACTTCATGTGGAGGATCATCATGGTGGATGTGATTTCACCTATCCAAAAAGTCAATTAGAAAAGAATTTTGCAATCATCTTCAAGATAGAAGAAGGACTCAAAGCCTACATTGGACCCCCTACATTGGAAATTTCTCTAAAAAAGCTTTCCAATGATATGTGGAAGTCCAAAAATGGACTCTTGGATCAAAAGATATGGTCTACAGAAGTTTCAAGGATTTGAAGCCTTATGAAGGAAGGAATATTGAATACCACAATATTGGAGGTCTAAAATATCAAATATCACAATATCAAAGGCCCATCACATCGTGCATTAGCACATCGGAGCATCGGAACATCGGAGTATCACAGAATCAAAACTTATTAAAGTGAGAACCTTTAAAAAGTTGTGATATCATAAAGTTTTGATAGTATTAGAAAGCGTCGAGGAACAAAGATAAAGGATTAACGAGGATTTCATTGCAAAACCAAAGGTTGATGTCCCCTTTCTCTCTCATCTAGTGGGACACATGGCATCATGCGATTGGCTCCAATAAATACACATGGCAGCATATGATTAGTTCCGATAAAACTACAGTGGTATCTGACATCAGCATGACCTGACAGTATGATAGGACAAGTGGTAGGCATTTTTGTCATTTTGAGGGGACAAATCTGGATGACAAATGTCGCCACTCATGGATTAAAACATGGAGTGATGACACCATATTGAAGGTCATCATATTAGTGGTTGAGGACATCGAAACTTTAGAATAGTTTATGTTTGAAAAACTTCCGATGAGAGGGGCTCCGATATTAGGCTGACACATGGTCGAGAAGAGTTTAAAGAACCAAGTGGCGCAAAGCACTTAACAAAGGAAAAATGACCCCATCGGGAACAAAATTCCCTAGCACCTTAAGGCTAAGAGGCAGGTCACAACCCTCAGTCCTATTATGAGAAATGTGAAAAGGGGCTAAACAAAAGGAGCCTGGTGACATTGAAACTTTATGATTTCATAAGGCTTTTGAAAATGAAGTTTTGATGACTTGCAACTCTGACATATTAGGCTTTGATAGTGTAATGCATAGAGCTAAAAGGTGGATGAATTGGTAGCTGTGATTCTAGAACACCACTAAGGCCACCACGGTTGATTTCTCCTAGCTCTAGAAAGTGGGGAATTCAAGCGATTAAGGGGAAAGTGACAGGTGAACCAGCCGAGTAACTAAAGAGGAACATTGCGGTAAAATACATGGCCTAATCAAAGGAAATCACATGCATGGAATGGGGATATTTTTCTCGGCCATAATTCATTTGCTCCATTTTGTTATTTTTTGTAATTTTATATATTTTAAAGAAAGGAATCAAATTTGTTGCAATGATTTTGGAAGCAGAGCCTTCGCACACCGAGACAGCCAGTTGATCAGACATCTGGAGCTGGATGAGATATTTTGTAACAATTTTTCAAGATCCCCATCTCCTTATTAAAAGAGGGAAGAAACACTTAAAGAAGGTTCATAATTCTTGGAAATGACCTTTTCATGGTTTCATGAAGACAATGTTATGAATGATGTATGTCTGTTTCTCAAAAAATTATTGTGATATTTTTGGTGATTCCAACTTATTAGATTGTAGTATGTTCATCTCCCTTTGTGTTTTCATATGTGTTTAATTTTATTCTCATATTTCATGTCACGTAGCTGCTAGATATATTTCTCATTAGATGCAAATTCATTTCGATCAAGTTATTAATGGATAATTCATGTATGGATGTGGAAATTAAATATTTAAAAAGCGCACCATGTATCTTATCATTCCATAAACATTTCCTTTCTCTCTTTTCTCTATAAATCTAGATATATATATAATTCTTAAAGTTTAAGCTCTATATGATGGAATTCTCCTCTACTGTCTTCTACAATTACATATGTATTAACAATTGGTTTGTTACAAACTCTCAATCTGGTTTGGCCACCACCGATCGAGGATCATTTCTTGTGTATTCCTCTGTGTGTGTTGGCTCATACATTGTATCTTTATGAATAGTTCTGAATCAATCTTATTTGAATTACATGAAAAAAATATCGTGCTAAGTCCTTAAGAAAAATTTGACAACACTAATTTGGATGCCTGAGGCATTGGTCTCTTATCAACCCAAAGACTATATCTAGCAGTGAAAATAGGTTCGATGTGTCTCAAGGGTTTTGGTTGTTGCTTTTTTGGGGTTTTTGACGAGCCCTTTTTTAATTTGAGCATGGTGATCAATTGTGCAAGGACCAAGAAACTATGAGTTACCTAGTAAGTGGAAGAAACTAGATGTTGAGGGTGCACGAAGGTCCTTACATCGGTTGACAAAAATTTGGGTGGAGGTAGCTACAAATAGATGGAGTAGCTTAGACACAAAAAAAAATAGACAAATTTGAATTGTAATGGTCGGCGCGTGGGGGGGAACATTCGGCACGCATAAGGGGGGGGGGATATGGCATGGAGGGGAGACACATGTGGTTAGGTTGGGTAAAAGGCAAGGGGGGAGGGCGATGTATTAAACAATCTCGTGCTCACATCCCACACTCGCCTGTTGGTGGTCCCAGTCACTAAAGGGGTCGCTGCATTAGCTTGATGAATGGACCATTTACCTCCTCTAGTGGGCTTCTAGGGTAGCTTTTTGACCCCCCCCCCCCCCCCCCCCGCCCCCCTCGAATTAATCACAATTGTTGATTTTTGTTGTTCAATTTATTTCCTCTGACTTTCTGGGGGAAATTGTTGGCTTAACAATCGCACTTATTTACCTTCCAAAGCTTCTACCGGGTGAATTCACTTCAAGATGGATGATCATCTACCCCATAGGTGGTTTTTACTTAGTAATTTATATTCGAAAAGTAGGGGGAGGACCACTTCCACTTTCCATGTCCTACG
The DNA here is from genome assembly GCA_000404065.3 of Pinus taeda. Classification (NCBI taxonomy): domain Eukaryota; kingdom Viridiplantae; phylum Streptophyta; class Pinopsida; order Pinales; family Pinaceae; genus Pinus; species Pinus taeda. Next base: position 19,487 of record APFE030310630.1, read on the forward strand.
CGCTTGAAAACGGTGTTTCATAGGACTTCCTCACTGTTGAGTTGGAATCGAGATGCGCTAGTGCTATGATCCCCTAGTCCCTGGAAGCTCGAACCCTATTGAAATATAATTGGAAATTGTTACAGGGACCTGATTCTCTAGGGTATTTTTCCGGGATGACATCATGCTGACATCAACCATGCCATGTGTCAATATGTGATTGGTCCAATATGGTCCTTTGGATACCTAAAAACGTCATAATTGCCTTCCATGTGTCCACCTCCCAGTGGGAAGTTGTTGACATCACCTTTTCCCAATGAGATGTTTTCATTTGTCTAGTCGGAGGGGAGAGTGAAAGTGCCCTGATCCTCTATTGTGCGAGAAATTTCTATATAAATGGTTCAATCTCGATGCCTTCAAAATGTTGAAAATAGCAAGAAGAAATATTAAAAATAACATCTAGAAATTCTAATTTAATTTGTCCTTGAATTAAATTGGGAATTAAATTGTAATTATATTCTCATAGCAACTTATAATAGTTAACTAAGTTAATTTGACTTGGTTGGCTCAGTAAATTCAAGTTCGAATTCTATCTATAGTCATGTAGAGTGATCCATAAATTTTGGGGGCCCAGGTTGAGTTCTTATTGAGTTGTAATCATTTAATTCATTTTAACTGAGTTAAATTCAGTTAAATTAGTTCTAACTATTGGAGGAACTAATGAGTGGTCAAGTGAATTAAATTGGATTTAATTCACATGAAGTGATCAATCAGATAATTGATAATTCACTCAAAAATAACTCATGCATGTCATTTTTGAGAAAGACCCAGTTGGCATTAGAGTTTAGGGACAGTGTACTATCAATTGTATAATTTTTTGAGTTATGCAAATGGTGCATGCAATCAGTGTAAGGCCTATGATGGATTACACAGTTATGAGTGGAGAATTTCCCAATAAAATATGGGCTAATTCCTAAGGGAACAACGCAAGGAAGTAAATTCTTGGAAGGCTAGGAATTTGGCTAAGTGTTGGCAAAAGGCAGTCAATCAGGAAGAGGATAGAAAATACTTGTGCAAGTTGAACTCAAGGTTGACCAGAGCATATTGTATTCATCCAAGGCTTTCCGAGGAAGTAGAGAGATAGATTGTACTTGTGTAGGAATTGTTCGGGTTGAACAAGAATTGTATTTTATTCTTAGATCTTCTGGTTAATGCACTATAGATAGTCTGAGTTTTGAGAAGTTACTTTCCCCAAAGAAATATTGTGTTATGTTCGATTGATATTCTTTCTTTTCTGCTTAGTTTTTTCATTGATCAATTTTGGTTTCTACTAATGAGTATAGTATATTCTTGTCTTATGTTTTAGCATATCACATAAGTTGTTTAATCTATAAGTAAAAATCTACATGGTATTAGAGCAGGAATTTTTTGGGCAGAAAGTTTGTAGAGAATATCTGAAAAATTTTGTGCAAAATTTTCCAAAACAAATAGAATATCTATATTCCTTGCAAAAAACTACCCAAATTCAAAAAACAAATCGACCAAATTACAATTCAGATGAGGGAGATATCGTCGATTTAAAATCAACTCTTTTTTCATAAAATTTTGTGACGGTGGGACAGATGAAACAAATCGGAGTGTGAGTCAAGAACATGTATGCACTTGAGGTACCAAATGCATGAAAATCCTTGATGATCAATAAAAAGGTTATATACTTGGTGGTTGAGAGGAAGCATGAATTACCTCTCAACACGCAACCTCAAAAGCAGCTTCAGCAAGTTGTGGAGTAGCCACAATTGGATAAGCAGAGAGGAGACCAAGTGGATACATCCACTCAAGCAGAAACCTCTATTAGGGAGACATTTCAAGTCAAGTGAGAAAGGGGAGCACATGCATCTATACCTCCATGTGAGAGATGGGGCGATGTGAAGTAATAGTCCCAAGAGTGCAGAAATTTTCGTAGGGTCCATTGAGATGTTTTGTCTCGTGGATCATTACCTTGCTATGGGAGCCCACAATACATAGTAGGAGGATGGATCAGTGGTGGTTGATGCAATCATATGTCAGAGTGATAGATTCAGAGACTAGTAGCATGCAAATGCTAGGGAGCGCAGATCAAAGTTGACAGTATTGAAGATGGCACAGAGGCAAAATCAGCAACATCGCAGAGTTTTCAATAGATAGTGTAGTAGTTAGTAGCAGTCAGAGACTCTGGTGACAAATGCATCATATTGATTCAATTTAGCTTTTTTTTTAGTTTTATAAGTTGCAGCAACAACAAAACTAGAGAGAAGTGTTGCATGCAGAACATTCCAAAAGGTACCAAATTGGGATAGAGTTGAATTCATTTCTTGTTGAGAGGGAGTATTGAAAATAACAAGAAGAAATGTTAAAAGTAACATCTAGAAATTCTAATTTAATTTTTCCTTGAATTAAATTGCGAATTAAATTGTAATTCCATTCTCAATAAACTTGTAACATTTAACTAAGTTAATTTGACTTAGTTGGCTCAGTAAATTTGAGGTGGAAGTCTATCTAGAGTCATGTACTACGATCCATAAGTTTTAGGGGCGTAGGTTGAGTTCTTATGGAATTGTAATTATTTAATTTAGTTTAATTTAGTTAAACTAGTTCTAACTATTGGAGAAACTAGTGAGTGGTCAAGTGAATTAAAATTAGATTTAATTCACATGCAATGATCAATCAGATAACCGATAATTTTCTCAAAAATAACTCATGCATGTCAGTTCTGAGAAAGACCCAGTTGAGATTAGAGCTCAGGGACAATGTACTATCAGTTGTATAATTTTATCAGTTGTACAGATGGTGCATGAAATTAGTAGAATTCCTATGATGGATTGCATTTTTATGAGTGGATAATTTCCCAATTAAATATGGGTTAATTCCTAAGGGAACATCACAAGGAAGTAAGAGCCTGGAAGGCTAGGAATTTGGCTAAGTGTTGGACAAAGGCAGTCAGTCAGGTAAAGGATAGAAAATACTTGTCCAGGTTGAGCTCAAGGTTGAGCAAATAATATTGTATTCATAGAAGGCTTGCCTAGGAAGAAAAGAGATAGATTACACTTATGCATGAATTGTTTAGGTTGAACAAGCATTGTATTTTATTCTCAAGTCTTCTGGTTAATGCAATATATATAGTCAAGGTTTTGAGCAGTTGCTTTCCCTAGAGAAATATTGTGTTATGTGCAATTGATATTCTTCCTTTTCTACTTAGTATTTTCATCGATCAATTTTGGTTTTGCTGATGAGTAGAGTAGATTTGTGTCTTATGTTTTAGCATATCACATAAGTTGTTGAATCTATAAGTAAAAATATACACAAAAATCAATTTAACAAAAGGTTACGGGGTTACATGGTCACGGGGTCCCAAAGATTTGAATTTCATGGGCCCAACATTGATTGCCCCTATCTTGTGATTCAGGATGCCATATCCATACTTCTTTATTCCATTGGAAATCTCTTCTAGAGAATTTTCTGGCTGGATGGGTTTTATGTGATATTTGAGCTCATTTTATGCCCTAAAAATGGCTTCAAACTCTAATATCATTTGCACCTTGACCCCTTTATTATATGAATAATAGCTTAAAGAAGATGAGGGTACAACATCAGGTCCAACAAGTGGGAAGTTTCTTATTGGCAAGGCACTGCGAACATGCAGACTAGTAGCCTTTTGTTGGGCATGGAGTCAAAAATATATACAAAACTGAAAATGAAATAAACAATCCGGTATTTACAATGAAATTGGAAACATGTCTCTAGTGTTGAAAGTAGTGCTTGAGTTATTTCCCATTTACAAGGAGCCCAAACACTTCACCATCCATATTTTCTAGCAAGAATGTGTTTTTACCTTTGGCTTAAGTTACCTTGAAGGGCCTGAAGCACAAAGGATCAACTTTTCCATGCTTTCCTTTGTATTCTCTCTAAACATCTCATCTAAACATAATGTTACCTGGCCATAAAATTTTGTCTTTAGCCTTTTTATCAAATTGGGTCTTCATCTTGTCCTAGTACTTGATCAGATTCTAAATCACCTGCTCTTTGTTCTCCTACAATTCACCCAACTGGTTTAGACTCGTGGTTAATGGATTAGGTTCCTCGTCTACATACTAAATTAACTTAGCCACTAGCATAGCCAAATGACTAGGGAACAATGTTGCAGTACCATATACTAATTCAAATGGTGATTTTCTAGTGGATCTCTTTGTTGTGACTATTTTTTCCCAAATAGAAAATTTAGGTTGATACTCCTAGTTTTTATTATTCTTTGCAATGGTCTTCTTTAAAATTCTCACCAAAGTCTTGTTTGATGACTCGGTCAACCCATTTCCTAGTGGATAATAGTTGGTAGAGTGACCAAGTATGAAATTATACTTCTGGCATAAGTCAATGAATCTTACATATTTAAAAACATATTCATTATTAGTCGCTATCTTCTTCAAACATCCAAACCTAGAAAAAAAAATTGTACAAGAAACTTTATAGCCACTGAACCAGTTACCTTTCAAGTAGGAATGGCTTCGTCCCAATTTCTAAAGTAATCAGTTGCTGTCAAAATACATTTATGTTTCCAACTAGAAGGTGGGTGAATTTCTCCTATAAATTCTAATCCCCACTACCTAAAAGGTTCCCCCACAAAAACTGGTATCAATGGAAATGGAGCTAGCTTCTTCTTCTCGATGAAGATGTAACATTTTTTGCAACCTTTCACCAACTTGTAAACATCAAAAAAAAAGTTCAGCCAGTAAAAACTAGCCTTCAAGATATTATGTGTTGTAACCTTCCAAATATAATGGCCTCCACAAACACAGTTATGGTATTATTTTATAATCTCAGGAATTTCATCTTCACTTAAGTACAATAGCAATATACCAACAAGATCCTTCTAGTACAACTAACCATTTGTGATAACATATTTTTGGGATTTCATTCTTAGTGTTATCACCTTGAACTGCAGTGTTATGTACATAAAGTTGTCCATAAATTTTTGTTTTTTTTTGTTGTTCAAAAATAGGTGTCTAATGGTTATTGCCCTATGTGTGTTACTTAGGGATCGAGTTTTATAAAGGTATTCATAGGAATCATTTTCAAAAATCGTTAGCTATCCTCCATCATGATTATATGAGATATATCTTGTCTTGTATACGTCACTGGGTCTTTTCGCGTTTTTGCAGCGCAATTTTTATTGGCTGATTTTGCAGCGCAATGATGTCTTAGTCCTGTCACCGCATGTCATCAACCAGCCATTTCGTAGCGCATGTTGTCAACTCATATCTGTCTGCGCTACGAAATCGCGGATTCGGGGATTAAAACAGCACTGATTCTTAGAATGTCATGTCTGAGGGATGAGTCAGTATGTCCATCCGTTTAATTGTCAGAATGGCGTCCTTTCAAGTGTAAGCCATTATTTCCCCAATAGGTTCATAACCGCGCACACTAAATCATTCAAATGGTCTGTAATGCTGGTAGTGGTATGATGTTTGTTAATGCTATATGAATTGGTCCGTTTGCATGATAAGACTGTTGAAAGCAGAGGAGCCCAAGTTCATTCTCTATAAGGAACCTGATTCCAAGCGAGCCGACGTTCAAAGTTTGAGTTTGCATTTGAAGATTGAAGCTATTAGTGTTTCTCTGCACTAAGGAGTTCAGAGCAAAATGGAGAAGAAGGGGCATCGGTCTGGAAGGTGTCAGAGAACTGAACCTGTGGGATTGGATCTCGCATTGAGAGATGAAGGTGTGAGACAAGCCTTTCAGGACGCTGGTTGCTGGTCGTTTTGTGAAAAGCTACAAGGGGGGCATGCTGAGGTAACCAAAGCCTTTGCCTTAAATTTTACTGGTTTAAGTTCTAAAATAGCTATGCTAAAATTCCCTGTATCTTCAGAGGTGATTGCTAGGGTGACTGAAATCCCGAGAGGAGGGCAGGAGTGGTTCAAAAATTTCAAATTTGATATGAACCCCTGCAAGGAGTTCCTGAAGGAACCTTATGTTAATGAAGATCTCACAAAGGCCGTGCCAAGGCACTATGTTAAAGAACACTATGCACTCCTCTTAACATGCATACAGAAATATTTAACCTGTGAAGGGAGGTATAACAAGGTCTACTCCTATCATTTCAAACTACTGTTGCATTTTACAGGAAAGGCATTTATAGATCTCCCATTTTACTTGTTTTGTAGTCTTAGTAAGATGTGTGACAAGATTCAATTGAGGAAAGATGAATGTGAGACATCAATGTTTCACCATGGTCTAGTAAAACTGTTAGTGCTGGATAACTTGCAAAGAATTGGTCGGGATTGGGATTCATTTATCTTTATAGCTGGTTTTCAAAGTAAGACAGGCCTCACCCCACTGCCTGTTAGAGAAAGAGAGAGGTTGACTGAAGAACCTACTCTGGCTGAATTAAAAAGGGAAATAAAAGGCAAGAAGAAAACCAAGATTCAGTTGAAGGAATTAATAAAGCCATCAGTTATTAAAGAGACACCACAATCATCATCAAAGGAGAAAATCAAGCACCAGAAAAATGCACCAGGGTCAACTGGAGTTGAACAGGTGTCAAGAGTCAGAACCAGAAGTCAGTTAAGTAAAGGAAAAGGCAAATCAATAGTTGTGGAAGAAAGCCCCATATCAAAAGCTAGTCTAAATGATTTGCTTGAGGCAATTGATTTTGAACAAGCTAAATTAGTGCAGGTTGAGTCAATGCCTATTGACCTAACTCAGTCATCACCCGATAGCACCAAAAAATCAAAGGCCTCAAAAAGGTTAAGGTTTGAGGAACCTGGTAATGAATTTATATTCAAACCACGAAGGCCAGTCACCAGGAGGCAAATTAAAGTAGCTGAGCAGTTGCACAGGGAAGAGGTAGCTGTGAAGGTACCTGCAACAAAAGTAATTGAACAAATGCCTAAAGCAGAGAAGGCAGAGGAAATGAAAAGAAAACCATACACAATAAGACAAGCCAAAGAAATGGAGAAGCAGCTACCTAAAACAGAAAAAGCAAAAGAAATCAAAAAGGAAAATATGAATAAAAAGGTCCCCATTGCCAAAGAAACAAAGACTTCATCTTCAAAAGAACAATGGGAGGCAACCGAGAAAGAAATGGCTAATATGGAGAAATCTGTAGCAGAAATCGCAGCCATGGAAAAGGAGGTTGCAAAACTTAAAGCTCAGCTAAATAAGTTAGCTGCCAAATAAAATTGCAAATTTTAAAAGTCAGGTGCTACCCCAAGATTTTGCTTTATTTTTCTTAAGTTCATTGGTTTTTGAGGCATGTAAGCATGGCATATCAAGATAAATTAGGAGTTTTGAAGCCAGAAGCGAAGCTGTTGCAGTCACAAAGAATATTGATAGATTTATTGAAGACTGTGTTTTTGAAAAGAACAGCAGTTTCTTAGCGCGCTACGAAACTGCTGTAGATGCTGTTTTTTTTAAAAAATAACAAGTCTAATGATGAGGTCAGCAGATTTTGGGAGAAAAGGGCTAATGAACATCAAGGAACCAGATGAGGCTATCAGAGCCATTCAGACATTGACAAGTGGCCATCCTTTATAAAGGTAAAAGATTTTGTCTTAAGCTAGAACTTTAATAAAGGTACTTTATTACCTATGGTTAGGGTTTGGCTAAAGATGCATACGAAGAGGTTGGCTTGCACACTTGTCCATTCAACAAGGCTTCCAGCATACCTGGAAAGCTAGTGATGCTCATCAAATTTTGAAGCATTAAACAGCTGGGAACACATGCCTAAACTTTCGAAGGATGATGGGAAACAAAGACCGTGAAAACAAGGGATTACCATTATGATACATGAACTATCAGCATGTTCAACATTCAAAGCTAATTTGGTTTCATACATCCTTATCTCAGCAATCATGGCCATAACTAAAAGAGACAGCTGTTGAAGACCTGGAAAGGAATCAGAATACGAGGAGAATAAATTAGAGTTTAAGTTTGATTAGGACTCTTATGTAGTTACAGTTCATGCTTAGTAGATTTAATGAGTCTGTTAAGATAGATAAGGTTAGTAAATGTTAGTCATCGAGCTCCCCTCATGCTGGAGGAGGAAGCTCCAAGTAGTTAGAGTGTGTTGCTATATATAGTTGAATCTTTTATGTAATCAAGGTTGGATATTTATGCAAAAAACAGAGTTATATTGGCCTGTGTATAAAGATTTTTACAGTAATAGAAAGACTGTTTATTCTTCCCAAGATTCATACTTTGTTAAAATGCTCAAGATGTTTGTGGTACTGTTTGATCTTTTATGTTTTATAGCTTGATAAGTATACAATCACTCTGAATTCACCTAGTGCTCAGACTTCCTGTGTATACTTATAAGTTAAGGTTCTTGTCCTTCATGTTTTACAGCTCCTTAGGTACACAATCACTCTGAATTCACCTAGTGCTCAGACTTCCTGTGTGTACTTATGAGTTGATGGTTATTTGAGGAATGTCTTGAATGTTTAAACATTACATGCCTTGGCTTCTATGAATGAAGAGTTAATAGTTTACTAAAAGATGTTTGACTCCATGAGCCCAATGGAAGAAATGTTATGCTCTCTGTCCAACCAGCAAGTTTAATAAATTTTCATTTCAAGAGTTAGCCCTCTTTGTGCTTAAAGATAAATCAATAGTTTGTTTTAAGAGAGCCCTCTCAGGTGAGGGAGGCTAATCCCTAGCTAAAAGTCTGGTCTGAAACAGTTACATAAGGTCTTACTGATTAGCAGCCATCAGTACTGGTTTTGTGATAACACATTCTTTGCTCTGGTTAGTTGGCCTTTCAAATTTGCCAAGATAGCCTTGTACTAGTTGTATATGGTGCCTCAAAAATAGTCTACAACCATCTGCGTCTGGGATCTAGTAGCCACATGCAATGCTGCACTCCCGCATAGTCTGGTAACAGTGAATGCAATAAATTTAAGCTCAGGACGGTTGATAGTTTTAATATCAATCCGTTTATCCTTGGGGTCTGCTTGATCATTGCAAAACTCCAATCGAAGACTAGCAACATACTCGCTAGGTGGCCTAGTCTCGAAAATAGATAATTGTTCGCCCCTCTTGGATAAACCATTCAAAAAGTATATGTCCTCCAGCTCGATTTCGAGCCGGTGGCCACCAATCACAAAGAACTGGTCCTATATGTTCCATCTATCTACCAGCCATGTCAAGAGGTCTACTTGAGCCCTCATGTCTGGTATGGCCCAGAACTTATACAGTTCGCATGCTCTCAATGCCTGCAATGTGGGCATATGAATTATTGTGGCATGATCTACATCCTCATGCTCGCGTTCTTGCCAAATAAGCATTTTGAATGTCCTACAATGCATAAAAAAACATATTAGAACAAGCTTGTTCGAAAAATTTTGGGCAAAAATGCAGAAATTTAGGTTTTAAAATTCATTGTGTGGGGTCTGCACCCACTACTTACAAATAGTGCGTAGGTATACAAGGGTTGTGAGCAATAGGTGCAGACCCATGACTTTTTTCTTTATAGAAAAAATTCAGGGTCCGCAAGGTCCACGTGTTTCACCTACAGACCCCCGCGAGCGATTTTTAAACCTATTTTCCCTTTAAAAATCAAATTTAAAGCCTAAAAATAAAATGTAAATGGATGAAACGCAAGTTAAGAAGGATGTGATTTACTTGGAGCTGATGGTTTTCGATTCCGACAGATGGATTTTCTAGAATCTTCACAGGAATTTTTTTATCCAAAAGCTCTCATGTTTCACTCTAAACTCAAATGGTAAAAATGAAGTTATAAAAGCCCTTTTTATAAGTTTTTTTGAATAAATGAATTTTTAATTTATTTATTTTTCACTTAAAAAGGTAAATTTTAAAAACATTTTTATTTATCTTAAACAGGTATGTGTAATGTTTCGAGTTTTTGTGCAGAATATTGGATTTTTTGGGAAAATTGATCATTTTTCAACAAAGAGCATACTTTATCACTTTTTGGGACTCTTTAAAAATTTTATGAAAAAGTGAAACATTGGAGTCCTTTGTAAGCCCTTTTCAGACTCTCGAAAATTGAAAATATTGCCGAGAACTTGATTGTTCGAACTCGTTAAAATAAATGAATAATCATCCCTTTAGTATAAGTTTACCCCTTTTACGGACTAAAATGGACTATTTACGAAAAAGGTATATGTTGACTAATTACAGTCAATAGAGTTCTCTCCCACATTATTTTATCCTTTTTCGGGCTCGAGGGACTAAATTTACGAAAAAGTACCCCCATGGAGTTTTCTTAAGTTTTTCTTTTGACTCCCTAAAATTGAAAAACACCGAGTTTCTCCTATACTGGACTCGTTAAAATTTAATAGTAAAGGACCTATTCAATTTTAAATAGGAAAGAACCACTCCTTCTTAGGGTTTGAATTTTAAACAAAGTTGGACTCATCCGAAGGATGAGCTTAGAAACAAGAAAATGTTATCCTCCTCGAGCTTGTAAAAAATAAAGAGGTACTTGCTAGAAATGGTGGGGGAAAAGAGAGAAAAATGAACCTATTTGTTACACTTTGTTTTTCAAAAAGCCGTCAACCACTCTTAAACACGACACTTTTTGTTCACCTGGGTTGGGAAAATCCTTTGCCTAACAGTTAATCAAACCACATTGAAAGTCTTCAGCTGGTTTCTAGGTATTAGCTTTGGGTCAATTGTCACCAAGCCATCTGCAATGTCGTTATGTGTTCAAGAGAACAGTTCAAACAAACCATTCATCTGCGAGATATCTGTCATCCATTTTGACCATCCCTGAGTCAGTCCTTGCCAATATATTTATTCAAAACTTGATCTATGATTTCGTATTGTGGGCTTGTCTATGATGGATCGCTTTCTATCAACTTCAACTCATTATCTAGGAAGTTGATCTAGAAATCGTCAGTACCTTGAAATCTGCATGCCCTAATGGAAGGTTTCTCGCCTTCGACAATAGGTTGCATCATTGACCTTCGATTGAATGATTCTATGATATGTTCGACTTCAGCTCATTTATTCACATTTCATGGATTGTACTAAGTACTTTGAGATCCATTGACATTAGTGGTGGTTTCTCTCACACTTGTTAACAATCCATATCATTGACTGGTAATCAAGTGGTTTCTACCATGTTCAACTTCAACGCATTCATTCACATGGATAGAATCATACTAGTTCGAGAAGTGGAAATCAAGACCCTAGATCTAGTTTCTACCATCCAGGCTGCGAGGAATTTTGTTATTAATTATATAGTGGATTATTCATAAATAGATGGTTGCATCCATACTGTGTCTACACATGTCTATACTCGATGTATTACGAAATCCTTCTGTATCAGAACAATTTAGTCAGTTTTCTATTCAGTTTTGATCTGAGTATGGGAATGCCTACCTCAGTGATGATATGTCTACATATATATTTTTGCATTGAATGTTTTTACAGGTTCTGACTGGGGTGTCCGCAAGATGATCCTTGAAATGATAAAGTACTTCACTCTTCATACATGACAGGCTCTATCTTCATCTATTACAGACTTCGCACTTTAGGGGGCAATTTGTTGCACTGAAAATTGTCACCTTGACATTCTACTATCTGTGTGAGTTCATTACCACTCATACTTTCCTCCTCTGCAAGTATAAAACATCAGTTCCTCATATCAAGTCTTGAAAGTAAGAGAAAAGCTCTCAAAAGTTTTTAAAACTCTGGTTCTACATTTTCTCTTTGTCTTACCTGTGGTCTCGCACCTAATGTTCATGTCTCGAATGCACCTGACTGCATTGTCTCTGTGTTAAAGGTGCAGACCCCTGTAAAAGTTAAAAAGGCACAAGTATATTATGAAAAAACTTACTTTCAGTTATTTCTAGAAGCTTCTGAAAGGAATCTTGAGGTGGAAAGTTCGCTCTTTTAAGGTTCATGTAACCCATACCTTAAGGAGCTAATCCCTTGATGTGAGGAGCTTATTCCTTTGAAGGAGGATTATATCCCTTCATAGGTGGAGTTGTAACCTCCTCCTCTACACTATAAAAAGAAGCATCAAGCTGGTTAACTGGTTAGAGTAAGAAGCTTAGTATTTTTTGATGAAAATGTTGTTGGAACTTAGTCTTCTTTAGTTGAGTTTTTATGAGGAGAGATTACATACCTCTATGAATTTCATTTGGAAGAGTGAAAGACTTGTCAAAGTAAAGGAAATTTCTATTTCGAACCCCAGGAAGAACTTGTTCTATATCAAGGTTGAAAAGGTTGTAAAGTTCTTCTACTTTTCAAAGTTAATACAAATATATTTGTTTTTCTCAATAAGCTGTTAATTCATTGTTTATTTTATGGATTCATTGATCACCATAATAGGCATGATTTATAATATTTTCTATGCAGGTGCTATTTAATGTTTGCTTATTTGTGATTGCAGGTATTCAATGATAACTCTTGCGAACGATTGGAGGATGACTATACGAATAAGCACTAGATCTAAGGTAGGATCTTAACACCTTTGTAGTATTTACTTATAAATCACAAATGTCTAGAGAAAGATAGGTTTGTTTGTCTATTTGTTGCTAGACTATCTTTTGATACTAGGGAGATCGGTCTTGTCCGCAAGATCGATTTATCCAACCAACAAGGCAAAATAGGAAAATAGGCAGAAAGGGAGTTACAAGGGAAGGAATGCCAAAAATCTAGTTGGCTCTGATACCATGTCAGGCCAAGAGGTAACTCCTCAAAATGAGATTGTATTATTCATTTAGGTTGTTCATTATTATATACAAGAGAGTGTGACTGTTGAGTTTCATCTCCCAATGACTCTCTATTTCTCTATTATTTATTTACACTATTTTATAGTTGTTCACCTAATCCCTATGATTAGGTGTCAACAATCTATCTAAGGACTACGGATGCTGACGCAATTGCTTTGGCAAATGCTGAGTAATTCTACCAAAAAAACATTGTTTAGGGCCTCAAAAAGGCTTTGGAAGTTCAGGACCCGAAAAACTACCAAAAATAGTAAACTATGCTACAATTAAGGAAACAGATGAAACCGACTGGGGGGTCTAGGTAGAATAGGTGGGTGGCCACCAATATCCACCTAGATAACTGCTACACGAAAAATGAGAAATACATGAAAAATGTTATTGCAATCACATTTTTCATGTATTTCTCATTTTTTGCGTAGCAAAATCCATTGAAAGTATGCAACATGGGTATTCCTTGGATGAGGAATCTAATTATGCATCCAACGAGTGTTTCCGCTCGAAATTTGAGTAAACCCATAGGGAGATAAGTTGAAAATATGAGTTGAAAAATTAGTTTTTTATTTTTTTCCCACTAAAATTTGATGATGTAATCTAATATTATTTTATTATTTCCACTATTATTTTATAATTTCCTTAGGAGGCACATTTTAGACCTCAAAATTCCCTTAATTTTAATTAACTGCATGACATAAGTATGTGTATGTAAGATTGCATGAAGAAATGATCTTGTTTTAAGATGTTTGTACTAACACATATGTGTTGAGACAACTGATATGTACTTGAGTGTAACATTATGTATTATGACTGATGAATGTGAGTTGATTTGGATTATGACATGATTGTTAGTCTGGGAAAATTTTGATTTGAAATTAATAGATATGATTGTCTTAATATTTGGAACATGTGGTTGACATGTGTGAGCAGTTGCAGGGTAACATGCTTGGTATTAGTATGACAAGGTAAGGAAGCTAGTATGTGGTTATGTTTACTTATGCACTAATAGTTATGTGTTTATGGAAGTATGATGAAGGGGATTGCATGGAAAAAGAAATTTCCAAGGAATCTTGAAGAAGGCTCAGGTTGAGCTTTCCCTTGGAAGCACTAGAAAGCCATGGGGATTGAGTCATGGTGTCCGTTGAGAGTCTTGTGCTTTCAATAACTTGTATTTTTCTTGCACTTGATTTACATTTTTTTTATGTCTAGTGCATGATCATGCCGCTTTATTCGTTGTGTCATATTGTTATTCATTTTCATGATTTTCTTCTTGTTCGTTTCTTGTTCTTGCCTTTTATGTTTTGAGGGTATTGGGAATTAGTTGAGAAAAAAACAAAGTTGATGGAACTTTGGGAGAGATGTGTGGAACCCAACAAGTAATGAAAGACTCAAATAAAGTTGGTGCATGTGTAAGGGAAAGTAAAGGTAAGAATATGGCAATTGGCTATGTTGGTTGGGTCCAATAGTGTTAAGGGATGGTGGTAGGACAATCATGAAAAAGCTAACAAGAAAGGTAAAGTGAATGGATGTGAGGCATCTGATTCCTTGGCTATGTTGGGAATAGTTATTATCAATGTTGTGCATGCTATGCATGGATAAAGGGAGTTATCTTAACCTTGACCTTATGATATTTGGTAATTATTTTGTGATAATGTTTATGCCAATGTTTATATATATGCATGTATATATGTATGTATGTCATTGTCTTACAGGATCATGATTAATTATGCTAATGTTTATATATATTATTGATAATATATTATATAATACTATAATATATATTATATATATATATATTATATATATATATATATAGTATTATATATATGTCATTGTCTGAAGGTTCATTTCGGGATCATTCTTGTGTAAGAATGATTGCTTATGCAGGTAAATGGCATGAAGGGGTTCTTGGTCTTACAAGGAATCAAGTGGGGAGAGTAGCCCTAACGAATCTATGAGGTCAGTATCATGTGGATATGAATTGATATTATGTTATTATAATATGTTTATGTTAAGGACAAGCTAGGCTGAGGGATACATCATTGAAATGAAAGCAATGTGGTCTGCAACATGCTAGGAAAAGCATGGATAGGACACTAGAAGCAAGGATTTATTAGTAGAGATAGTGTGGCTTTGGATGTGTAGTAACATCATTGTGCATATGTTGTATATGTTGTGCATGTCGCATCTGACATGTTGTGCTCATGCAATGTTGTGTATATATAGTGTGTGTACATGTTGTTTATGCAATCTTATGTACATGGTGGTGAAGATTGTGTCGTGTAAATATTACATATGCAATGTTGGGTATAGATGGTTCTATGTACATGTTGGATATGCGATGTTTTATAGATATTGTATTGTGCGCATGATGATATGTGGTGTTGTGTGCATTTGATGTTGTGTTCATGTTGGATATGCGGTGTTGTGTACATATGCTTCTATGCACATGTTGTATATGCAATGCTATGTACATATGGTGTTGTGTGCATGTTGTACATATGGTACTATGTACATATGGTGTGGTGTGCATGACTGTACATATGGTGTTGTGTGAATGTGGTGTTGTGTACATGTTGTACATGTGGTGCTGTGTGCATTCCGTGCATGTGGTGTTGTGTACATGTGGTGTCGTGTACTTGTCATGCATGTGGTGTTGTGTACATGTGGTATTGTGTACACATTTTATGGATGGTACGATGTACATATGATGTTGTGTACATGTTATTTAGGTGGTGTATAGGTAGTACTGTGTAGATGTTATACATATGGTACTGGTGTACATGATGTATTCTGTGCATGTCATACATGTTGTGTTACGGGCATACGGTACTATGTATATGCATTGTGTAGTTGTGGTATTGTGACATGTGTATTCATTATGTTGTACTCTATGTACATATATGTGTTGTGTTGTACATCGGGTGTAGGTGTATGTATGTATTATGTTGTTTCGTACACCAAGTGTAATGTATGCATGTGTTGTGTTGTACACTAGGTGTAGGTGTATGTATGTATTGTGGTGTTTTGTACACCAAGTGTAGTGTATGCATGTGTTGTGTTGTACACTAGGTGTAGGTGTATGTGTTGTATGTCAGGTGTAGGTGCATGTATAACATGGTGTTGTATGTTGTGTGTGGTTGTATGTGTGTGATGCACACTATGTGTATGTGCACATGGCTGAGGAGAAGGAACTAGGTGTTTCTTGGGTGTGGCAACAGATCCGAAGTGCATAAAAAAGAAGGACAAAGGTAGAAACTAAGGATTGATTAAAGGATAAGTATCAATATTTTATTATGCATGTGATTTATGATTATGGTCTATGATGATTTCATCTGAACTATGATTATGGTTTATGATGATTACAAATGATTTATGATTTTTTCTATGATGGTTGTGTTTTTAGCTAACTGGATGTGATACATGATGATTTGATAAAACATCTAGTTTGACTTATTGTGACAAGAAGTGCACAAAATAACATGTGTACTTTGTTGACGAGCCACCAATGAGTATGATTTGAATTTATTTCAATTTATTTTGAATATAATGAAAATTATGCTCTTGGTACAGGAATGCACAAACATGCTCGGTTCGGTGGTTGAAATCAACTACAAGAATTAACAGCAGCATTGAAAGAATTGGAACATGAAGCAGTATGTCGGTAAAGCATTTAGGAGCAGGGCCATTATGGGACAGTAGCGCCCAATAGTGTCCATTGATTTCCATGAGCATGCTATCACTGGTATGATGGTTTTGAGGTAGCTATATGCCTTGGTTGTTTGAACTTCCAATGCGAGGAAGCCTTGCCAAGGGATGGATCACCCAAGATAGGAGATGTTGGGGAACTTGGAAGGTGAGTGAGCTCACAAAAGGGGTGACCAAAGTTCTTGAGGGATTGTTTAGCAGAGAAGGGAAGGTCGGGGGTGGATTTTTTTTTGTCATTAGCATTGCCAGATGGAATCATATGCACATTGGGAGTGTGCCTTGGAACAATGAACCGATAAATGTTCACTGAGAGGACAAGTGGCGTTGGATTGTAGCATTGATATTGGATGTAGACTTGATCTTGCAGTGGATTATGGACTTCCTGGGAAGGAGGTGAATCTTGGTACTACTTTTGAGGGTGGAGGTGTGAGCCTCTGGATTCCCTTGCTGATTGATACAGGCATCACATCCTTTTATTTACTGGATGAGTAAATGTGTGTATGGGTATATGTGTATATGTGTATGTCATTGTAAATACTGTATCAAGTTGGATTTATAAAGCTCCATAGATAGTATGGCTATTTGTTGGTTGAAGAAAATTTGTATAAGTATATGTGGTTGTTATTCTAAGTACCGTAATGGGTTGTGTTATAAAGCTCCAGTATGTGGTATGTTGTCATGTTTTCTACAGTGGTCATTTTAAACACTGCAATGAGCTAGGTTATAAATCTCCATAGGAATTATGCTTCGTTTTTAGAAATTTTGTTGCTATATAGGTGTCATTGAACAACACGGACGATGTTCCCCAAAGGGGGAGGGTTCTTTAAAAACCTTGGTGAAAATTCCATGTAAAGGTTAATAAAGGCAAACATAAGACCAAGGTTATGGGACACATATTCCAAGCTGAATGGTGGGAAAAACATCCTAGTGGGTGTTCATTTTTGTTATTATGGCTAAAGGAAATTATGAAAGGCAATGATAAAGGCTTTGGAAAGGAAAAATTACATTTTTGGCACATTTATTTATGACAATAATGGAAATTAGGAAAAAAGGAAGGTAAAATCTCACACGTTGCATGTGAGGAGGAAAATGAAGCAAAATAATGGAAAATGAAGAAAATGAAGGCCTCATTAATAAGAAGGATTTTGAGGATTAGTTTGCAAGCTTTTGCTCAAGTTTGGTCAGTGCAATTTTTTGTCAATTCAGTCTTGGATCTCTCTCATTATTCTCTCCCTCTCTCTCACTCTTGGACACTTAGAGTTTTCTTGGAGCACTTTGGCATTGGATCAAGAAAGGAAAATAAGGCAAGAGGAAGGAAGGAGAAAGCAAGGAAGAGTATGATCAAGCAACTACAATAGGATTCTTTGCAAGTATTGATTTGCATGTGTGATTTCATTAATAGATTTTGCACGCATGGTATTGCATGTTGTTCTTTGCTATCATGGCATGGCCCTTTTCTAGGTGTGACAATGTTTTTAGCCTAGCCTTGCCATTTCCAGATAGCCATGGTGTGATGGGGTTCTCATATTTTGGTTGAGATAGATTGATGAATGGATTTGAATATGAGTGAGGTGGATCTCTAAAAGAAATAACACGTGGCCTAGTGATCCTTGAACTAGACTGTGGATTACGGTAAAGCCACTGGTCTAGTGACCCTTGAACTAGACTATGGGTTGCAGTAAAGCTAGGTATTGTGTACCTCGGTGAGCCTAGGAATCCTTGACCAGTTAATGATGGGATATAAAGTAAATCCTAGAGGTGGTTGTCTTGGATTAGGCCTACGAATCCTTGCCAGTGAATGGTAGGATATATGGTAAATCCTAGAGGGTGGAGTTTCGGTTAGGGCATAGTGATCTAGTGTAGAATGCGGTAAATCCTAGAGACTGGTGTCTCAGTTATGGCCTAGTGATCCCTAGATTAGACTGTGGATTGCGGTAAATCCTAGAGACTAGGAGATAGGGAAATTCCTCACTGTGTAGGTGGAGAAATCCAGTGGCATCCATTCTTTTTTTAGGGCCTAGTGAATTGGGATGGATTACAATAAAGCCTGGTTCTATTGATGAGGGTGAGGTGGTGTAGGCTCAGGAAGCACTGGTTGAGTTTGGTTTTAAGTCCAACATTCATGTTTGGAATATGGCACTGGGGTGATTGGATGAAAAATATTTGGTTCAACCAATATATGGTCAATTGGTTCATTGAAGTCTCAAATCTAGTTGGCCTTTGCATCATTAATATGAGGCTATCTTTCCTTGTTAATTCATGAGTATTATACTAGCTTATATGAAGATTATATGGTTGTTGTTTCCTTGGTATTTTTGTTGTTATAATGCTGGTTATGAACATGTATTATGACAGTGGCTATGTATTGCTCTCATCGTGTTTTTATTTGTAAATGAATGATCAATGTATCAATTCTTCTTAGCGAATCTCATATAAGTATGAGACCACTATGCTAAACTCTGTTGTTAAGACATATAGATTTCATATTAGTGATATGTTTGACCAAATGTCTATCATGGCTAGTAGGGGTCCAATCTAGTCCTTGTTGATGTTTTTGCAAATGTATCATTGTTCTTTTGTGTAAATTCATTTCTGAAGGTGTCATTGAGTTGTGGGAAATGACCTAGGCTCTGAGCCTAAAAAAGTGGCATGAATCCTAGAGTCACAAGCTCAACACTAGGGAAGAAAGCAAGGAAGATTTTAAGGATGGAAAGTTTTCTTGAAGTTTAAAAACATTGGCGAATCTCACTAATCCCTAATATGTAAACTACAAAATGTTTATTGATATATTTGTAAAATTATTCAAATTTATAATGATTTTATATATAGTCTATATATAATGTTGGTGATTTTTATGGTAAAATAATTTTATATTCTAAAAATTGGGCGAATCATCTTTTATAAAAATTGGAAATTGGTGAATATTTTTTTTATGGAAAAATCATGGAAAATTAGCCCACTAGGTGAAAGCCCTAAAGTTTTCCATGGAATAAAATCCTCATAATCTCCCTTTCTCTTGTTGTGGAAGATTATGGAGCCTCCCAAATGCACCCTTGTCCATACCAAGGGAGGGTACAAGCGTTTGATGAACTAAAAATTTAGTTGGTCTCAAGGGCTGGTTACCTGAGTGGTTGGGATGGCTCCTAGTAGTTATGTTGCTGATGTGGAAGGTATGTGTGGTGTTGTTCTGTCGATTCCACTTCCTTAACTGACACATAGGGAGTTAGGTCATATCATAGTAACTTAATGTCACATGTTTACTCTAGTTAGATGGTTACTTGGGTAGATGTGGGAGGAGGGTGTTACATATTGAGATATTTTTTCCCTAGGAAATATCTCAAACTATTATGGTTGGTCTTGACCATGGAATTTTCTCTCACCAAATATTGTGAGAATGTTGCAAGAGAATGCATGATGGATAACATTTACTTATCATATATAGAATAAATCCTTTCTATCTCTCTCATATTTCATCTCTAGAAAGAAATTGGGTGCTTTTCCTGCATCAAAATTACTCCTACTCCTCCTGATGTATCACTCTCTAGCGCAAAAGGACATGAAAAATATGGGAGTTCAAGAACATGACAAGAGATCAGTACTTGCTTGCATTTCTCAAAGGTGCATTTTGTATCCTCCATCCACTCTAAATCTTCCTTACTAGTAAGATTGGTTAGAAGTGCAAACATTTGAGAATATCCCTTGATGAACCACCGATAATAATTGCATATTCCCAGGAATCATCTAAACTCCGTGAGATTATTGGTCGTGGACCATTCAATGATAACCCTTATTTTCTCCTAATTATATTGTACTCCTCTTACACTAATGATATTCCCAATATATAATACTTATATCATACCAAAATCGCACTTGGACTCCTTTGTGAACAATGATTTCTCCTCCAATATGCCTAATACCTTGTCTAAGTGTCTCAAATATTCCTCCTAAGTTTTGTTGTATATAAGGAGATTTTCAAAGAAGACTAAAAAATACTTCTGCAATTTCCTCCTAAAGATATGATTCATGCATGACTAGAATGTGGAGGGTCCATTTGTTAGCCCAAACGACATGATAAGAAATTCAAAATGTCCATAATGGCACCTGTATGTTGTTTTTGGAATATTTTATTCCCAAAATCTAATATGGTGGTATCTATATCTTAAATTGATCATAGAAAAATATACAGCTCCATGTAGTTCCTCCAAAAGCTCAATATATTCATGCTATCAGATATAAGTTCTTGATACCCTTTCTATTAAGATCCCAGTAATCAATACACATCCTCATTGTTCTGTCCTTATTTTTTACTAACATCATTGAGGAATAAAATGAAATTTCGTCAGGCCTAATGTGTCATATCTCTAACAAATCCTTGATAGTATTTCTAATTTATTCGCTAAACTTCTTGGGGTGTCAGTATGAAGTAGTCCTCAGTGACATGGATCCTTCCTCTAATTATATAATATGCTTGAATCCCATCTCTTAGGTTTACTAGGAGGGATAACCTCAAAGACCCTCTTATGCTTGTCCAATAGGGCTTGGATTATCGCTAGATAATGTTTATCTTCCTCTGATTTTCTTTTCTAGGAGACCATACACTGTGCGACCCATGCTATATCACCATGAAAATAGATAACTTCCATTTTTTTGTTATTACTACCTTCAGATCTCTTGTAGTAATTCCCTTGAGAAAAACTTGTTTCCACTTTGGTGTAACCACTCCATTTCCATAGTTTTGTATCCCTTGTAATGTCTCCTAATAGTGATGATACATTGCACTGCCAACAAAACATTTACGTCATCCAACTCCACCATGTAGAAAGCATCTACTAATCTATAGCTCCCCATTTTAAATTCCATTTGAGGAACTTTCTTTAAACATTCCATCCATTGGCCACCTTCCACCATGACATCAAGCCCTTCAAATTCCATTTTTCCAAATGTTTCCTTGCCATTAAAGTTTCATCAATAAAGTTATGGATGGAGTCTCATCTATAAGAATCATAACCAAGTTCCCTTTTGTGACTCCCCTTACTTTGAAGGTGTCATATCATGGCATGATTGAGATCTTCGTTATCATGGGTATAGATGGTTTTCTAAGTAGTGGTTCATTATCGTTGTTACTACTATGATCCTCCCTTTGAGATGATACCTACTTCTCCTTATCCTCATTGTTATCTAACATTAACTTGATGTAGTGAAGCTTCTCTTTTCCCAAACACCGATGTCCCAAAACCCAAGATTCCTTGCAGCTAAAACACAACTTTTTTGATGCAGGAGCATCCGGTTAATGGCACCATGACCGAGTGTTGGTATCCGCCAAGGTGGAAATTTTTATCAGTGTTTGGTCTCTTTATGTTTAATTAGTCAAAGCAGAATGTAGGGACCTGGTTTTTCTTAATTTCAGTATTAATTAGGGAACAATCTAGTTAGTTAAGGTCACTGTCACAATTGTGTATCTTTTAGTGAATAATTGTCTTATAATTGTGTCTTTCATTTTATAAAAAAAGACAATCATGTCAAATGTAAAATCTTGCAGTGCACGAAGAACCAAATGAATTAACAACTATGTAACTAATAGAATAAACAACTGAAGTGTAACTGTGCATAGTTCAGGTAACTGTGGACAAACAAGTACAAATACAAAATGTAAATCACTCTGAGGGGTTCAGCATACGAGTACAGTAATAGAAGAAAGAGAAAAAATTTCATTCATTCAAATCCATCTGTAACAGCCATTGAGATGTTTATCTACATTTTACTAATCATTGAATAAATCATAACAAGTAGATACAGTGCATACATATTCTTTCATTTATTTTCTCTTCTAAATAATAAAAGGTAGATAATGGAAATTGTACGAGAACTCCCAACATGAAGGCTGGAAAACAACAAATGGAGTCCACGACCGAAAGAACCAAGCACGTTTCGAACAAGTACAACCAAGAACAAGTAAATAACGTTGAGTAACCAAATTTAGGATAGAGGTAACAAATACAACCGAATCCACTGTAATTCCTTTCATTCCAAAAACGAAATGTTTGTATACATATGATAGAGTCTAGGTATAACCTAACGAACAAACAAATAACCAAATGAATCAGCAAAACCCTAGGTGAGGGTTTTGGATGGCCTAACTCCTATACAAGACTTGAAAATTCCAAGACTTCAAAATACAACCAAGGGCTTGTACCAAGCTCCAAAAACATTATTTAACAATTACAAAACTGTGGATTACAAACAAGGGTTTGTATCAAACTAGTCGGGTCCCATCACGACAACACGAAAGTTCCAAATAGACAAAGAACTGGGACTCAGTCTAACAGTATTAACAGAGACTACCAATAAGAACAAGTTGAAACAGTGGCAGATCCTATTGGTAAAGAACCATGGTGCTCACACCAACCACGCTAATGAGAAACCCCCCAACCTGTGCAATCCAAGCAAAGCAACACCATTAGCCAAACTATCAACAAAGGAAAGGAAAATCAAACAAAGAACTGTACATACATTGAGAATTTTTTTTTTACCTAGAGGGTTAGCAGCGCGGACAAAATGCAAGCCCATTGAGTCACAAACCACAGTGACAACTTGAGACCGAGGAACAATTTTTGTTAGAACCAAAAAAAGACAAGGAGGAAAATAAATCATGGAGTTATAGTTTACCTGGAGTGAGTTGCGAGCAAGAGGAGGCCACCGCAGCTATGATCTATAGCATTCACACCATTAGTCAAACTTAACCAGCAGGAGAACCACAAAGAAACGAGAACAGCAGAACAAATATCAGTGAGTAGCCAAACAGACAATTACAGTGATCATTTTTTCTTACACGAACGAGAAAACCACCATTCTATGCCCAAGGAGCGGAGAAAACTTGTTGTTAGGACAAGCGACAGAGCCACACTAGCAAGTAGCGCAGCCCCTAACCAGTGCAGACAGAGCTTGTGGCTCATTACCATATATTCACAGCACGAAAACTTTGCTTCTAGTTTAAACCCTTAGCACAGCAGAGTCGCAGAACAAAAACGAAAGAGTAACAATAAAAGGTAGGGTTTTGGCATAGCCCGAGGAGCGGGAAACAACAACCAAGGCAAGGAACGCCAGCACAACGAGATTAATTACTGTCACAAATGCCACCAAATGCAATCCAGAATCATCCTAAGTTTAACCACTAATCAGCGTTGTTAAGCCAAAAAATCATAGTTTAATCATTCACTTCTTGATTAATGTATTATTGTGTTTTTGTTTAGTTTTATTGCGTGGAAGTACGGGCTAGTCCCATCATAGTGGTATCAGAGCAGGATTTAGTGTTTTCCTGAGAAATGGAAGTTGGAAGATGAGGACATGGAATAGGTGCTCGGAGAGCAGCAGATGAAGGATTGAGAGAGGAGATCAGGATCCTTACTGCCCGTTTGGAGGCAATTGAAGTAGGAAGGAGAAGGTATCAGAGGTAGGAGATGACAATGAAGAAGAAGCCATAGTGACAATAGATGGATTAGATGAATAAGGGCTGGAAATGAGATTGTTGAGGTTAGTTCTATTGGCGAGCAACAAGCCTAAACTAGAAATCCCAAATTATGACAGCAGCTTGTCCACACAGGTTCTGTTGGACTGGATCAGTGAGATGGATAAGTATTTTGAGTGTGAAGAGATAAGTGAAGATTGAAGAGTTAAGTTCGCTGCAACGAAGCTAAAGGGACACGCAACCTTGTGGTGGGATAGTGTCCAAACAGACAGAAGGAGAATGAACAAGTTGTCAATCAAGAAATGGTCAAGGATGGTGGCCAAGTTGAAAGACAGATTTCTGCCTAAGGATTACCAGATTGCACTGCATTGGAAAGTGCAGAATCTGAAGCAGAAAGGGATGACAGTAAGAGAGTACACTGAAGAATTCTATTAAGTAAATTTAAGAGCCAGTTATATGGAGGACACCCCAGAGAAAACAACCAGGTATGTGAATGGTTTAAGATTAGAAATATTAGATGAAATCAACATTCTTTCCCCGAAAAACATAGAAGAAGCATATCAAAGTGCTATGAAAGCAGAGGAGAAGATCACCAGGAAAAAAAATGTCAGGAGAGGATGGGGAACCGGCAGAGGAAGAGGACAGTCTTATGGCAGGGGAAGAACTGCCAGCAGTAATGAAGAAGGCAACAATTCCAAAGCTTTCGGGACGACAGAAAAAGGTGACAGCATGAGAGGTGGCAGGGCATATTAGCTAGGCAGGGGAAATGGCCGAGGCAGAGGAACTAGCTATCAATGTTACAGGTGACACAAGTGGGGGCATAGATATTTTGAGTGTCCTGAGGAAGAACACCCTAGAAAGAGGGTTGTTTATGTCGCACAACCAGAGGAAGTAGAGGAACCTCCCCAAGAGCAGAAAATGTGCCGGAAATAGGGGAAGCCTTAGTTTTGAACAAAGTGTTCCTGAAACCAGCCAAAGAAACAGCTGAACAAACTCACAAGAAATTTTTGTTTCGGACAGTTTGTAAGTCACATGGTAAGTGTTTTAAGCTCATTATCGATAGTGGGAGTGAAGATAATTTGGTTGCCACAGAGATGGTGGAAAAGTTGGGGTTGAAGCGGTTGAAACACCCCACTCCTTACAAGGTATCATGGCTACAAAAAGGCCATCAGCTGTTGGTAGATGAGCAATGCGAAGTGGAGTTCCATATTGGCAGATATAAGGATAAGGTCATTTGTAACATAATGTCGATGGATGTATGTCACATATTTCTAGGCAGGCCATGGCAGTATGACAGGAAGGTGGTACATGATAGGAAGACAAACTGTTATAAGTTTGTCAAAGATGGGATCAAGCACATGCTTGTGCCCATCAAGGAGGAAGAGACAGCAGAAACAAGTGAGACGAGAGTGTCATTAATGGGCAGAAAATAGTTTTTGAAAACATATTGAAGACAATGAAGTAAGCTATGTTGTTGTAAGAAGAGAAAATACGGTGTTGCTACACACGAGGTGTCAGATTTGCCCATGGAAATTCAGCAGATGCTGCAGGAGTTTAACGATATAGTGGTGGATGACTTGCTAGATAAACTTCCCCCTAAAAGAAGTATAAGTCATCATATTGACTTTATACCCAGAACAAGTTTGTCGAATAAGGCAGCATATCGGATGAGCCCCAAAGATAATGAGGAGATCAGAAAATAGGTGCAAGAATTGCTAGATAAAGGGCTGATAAGGGAGAGTTTGAGCCCTTCTGCAGTTCCAACAGTTCTCTCTCCCAAGAAAGGAGGAGAATGGCAAATTTGCATAGATTCGAGGGCCATCAACAAGATTACCATCCGGTACAGGTTTCCACTACCACGGATGGACGACATGATGGATTGCCTGAGCAGGGCATAATATTTTCCTAAGATTGATTTAAAGAGTGGGTATCATCAGATTCGAGTCTGAGAAGGGGATGAGTGGAAGACAACCTTCAAGACTAATGAGGAACTGTATGAGTGGCTAGTAATGCCATTTGGATTGAGCAATGCACCTAGTACCTTTATGTGATTAATTAATGAAATGTTGAAAGAATACATTGGGAAGTTTGTAATAGTGTACCTGGACGACATATTAATTTTCAACAAGACAAGGGAGGAACACTTTCGACATGTTTGAAAAGTGTTGGAAAAATTGCAGTAGAATAAGCTGCTGATAAATTTGAAAAAGTGTACTTTTTTACAGAAAGAACTAGTTTATCCGGGTTTTGTGATTACAGAAAACGAGTTGAAGATGGACCCAGAGAAGATTGCAGCAATTGTCAATTGGCCATCCCCGAAAAGTTTGTTTGAGGTACGTAGCTTTCATGGGCTGGCGATTTTTTACCAAAAAATTATAAGAAATTTCAATGAAATATGCACACCTATGTTGGATACTATTAAGAAGGCAAGTTAGCCTTTTCATTGGACCGAGGCAGCAGAAAGGAGTTTTCAACTACTGAAGAAGAAGATCACAAAGAGACTGATCCTAATATTTCCAAATTTTAAAAAGCTCTTTCAGGTTTGCTGTGATGCAAGTGGTACGTCCATCGGAGCTATACTTAGCCAATAAGACAAACTTGTTGCAGGAAGTTATATGAAAGAAGGAAGAAGTATTCATTCTATGACAAAGAATTCTATGTCGTCATCTAAGCACTGAAGCATTGGAGACACTATTTGTTGGGGAATGAGTTTGTTTTATTCTCAGATAATTTTGCACTACAGTATGTGATGCAACAGCACAAGTTGAATCACAAACATGCTAAGTGGGTTGAATATTTGCAGAGTTTTACCTTTGCGTTGAAACACATCAGTGGGCAAGCCAACAAGGTGGTGGATGCGTTGAGTAGGATAGCCTTACTCTTGCAGGAGAGTACTATACAAGTGTTGGGCTTTGAGCACTTGAAAGATTTGTATTAGTCTGACATGGATTTTAACGAGGCTTACGAAGCGTGTCAAAATCCTTTGGTGAGAGACAATAGTCTGTGGTTGGACTATAATTTGCAGGAGAAGCTGTTGTTTAGAGGAGGATAGTTATGCATTCATGACTGCTCAATGAGAGAGAATATCATTATGGAGAAGCAAAGTGGAGGTCTAGCTAGACATTTTGGCATAGACAAAACATTGGAGTAGCTCAGTCATTTTTATTATTGGCCAAAAATCCGAAGGGATGTGCAGAGATTTGTGAACAAATGTAAAGTGTGTCAGCTGGCAAAAGGATAAAGTCAAAATAAGGGACTTTACACACCATTTCCCATTCCAAGTAGACTGTGGGACTCATTCAGCTTGGACTTTGTCTTGGGTCTACCAAGGACACAGTGGGGTTATGATTCGATAATGGTAGTAGTGGGACAGTTTTTGAAGATGGCGCATTTCATCCCTTGCAGAAAGACCAGTGATTTCACTCACATGGCCCACTTGTTCTTTATAGAGATCGTCAGGCTACATGGTCTACCTAAGTCCATTCTCTTTGATAGGGACATGAAGTTTACAGGGCACTTTTAGCGCACCTTGTGGAAGAATATGGATACGCAGTTAAGTTTTAGCTCTGCTTATCACCCGCAGACTAACAGGTAAATAAAGGTGGTAAATAGAATTCTGGGGAACCTGCTATGGAGTTTGACTGGTAAAAATTCGCGAATTTGGGATCGAGTACTTGCCCAGGCAGAGTTCGCTTATAACAACTCACCCAATCGCAACACGGGTTACAGTCCTTTTCAGATTTTATATGGCATGCATCCTCGCGGAGTGCATGAGTTGCGAGATCTAAGATAGTAGGAAAGACGGAGTGCTGATGGGGAAGACTTCACTAACGTGATGAAAGATTTACATAAGCAGGTGAAAATTAAGTTGCAGGACAACAGTAAAAAATATAAGCAGCAAGTAGATTTGAAATGGAGAGAAGTACAGTTTAATGTGGGGGATGAAGTCCTCGTGCATCTGCGCAAGGAACATTTTCCTAGAGGTGCATACAACAAGCTAAAGTAAAAAAAGATAGGTCCTTGCAAAATCCTCCGGAAATTTTCAGCGAATGCCTATGAAATACAACTGCCACTAGGAATAGGCATCTCACCCATATTTAATGTGGAAGACCTGTTTCCATACACTGTTGATCCAGAAGAAGATAGTACAGCACATCCTACACAGGATGCCCAAGACGGAAGTGAGACTTGGATGAGACAGATGCCTTACATTTAGCCCCCCAAGATTGAGAGGATCCTCGACACTTAGGTGGCCAAGCGAACTCAGTGGAAAGAGTATCTGCAATATCTGGTCAAGTGGAAGAACCGTCCTATTGAGGGAAGTTCGTGGCTTGATGCCAGGCAGATAGAGTAGGTGGGTTATTCAGTCGAGAAGCTCATGGATTGAAGTCATGATTTCTTTTTACCTCGGGAGCCTAATGCAGGAGCATCTAGCTAAGGGCACCATGACTGGGTGTTGGTCTCCACCAAGGTGGAAAGTTTTATCAATGTTTGGTTTCTTTATGTTTAATTAGTCAAAGCATAATGTAGGGACTTGTTTTTTTTTTTTAATTTCATCATTAATTAGGGAACAATCTAGTTAGTTAAGGTCACTGTCACAATTGTATATCTTTTAGTGAATAATCGTCTTATAACTATTTCTTTCATTTTAGAAAAAAGACAATCATGTCAAATGTAAAATCTTGTAGTGCAAGAAGAACCGAATCAATTAACAGTTATGTAACTAATAGAATAAACAATTGAAGTGTAACTGTGGACAAACAAGTACAAATACAAAATGTAAATCATTCTGAGGGGTTCAACATACGAGTATAGTAATAGAAGATAGAGAAAAAATTTCATTCATTCGAATCCATCTGTAACAGTCATTGAGGTGTTTAGCTATGTTTTCCTAATCATTGAATAAATCATAACAAGCAGATACGGTGCATGCATATTCTTTCATTTATTTTATCTTCTAAAGAACGGAAGGTAGACAAGCAAATTGTATGAGAACTCCCAGTACGAAGGCTGGCAAACAACAAATGGAGTCCACGACTGAAATAACCAGACACATTTCGAACAAGTACAACCAAGAACGAGTAAATAATGCCGAGTAACCAAATTCAGGACAGAGGTAACAAACACAACCGAATCCACTGTAATTCCTTTCATTCAAAAAATGAAATGTTTGTATACATATGATAGAGTCCAGGTATAACCTAACAAACAACCAAAGAACCAAATGAAGCAACAAAACCCTAAGCGAGGGTTTTGGACTGCCTAACTCCTATACAGGACTTGACAATTCCAGGACTACGAAATACAACAAAGGGCTTGTACCAAGCTCCAAAAATAGTATTTAATAATTACATAACTATGGATTACAAACGAGGGTTTGTATCAATCTAGTCGGGTCGCATAGCGACAACACAGAAGTTCCAAATAGACAAAGAACTGGGACTCAATCTAACAGTATTGACAGATACTAACAATAAGAACAAGTTGAAATAGTGGCAGAGCCTACCGAGAAAGAATCGTGGCGCTCACACCAACCACACTAAAGAGCAACCCCCCAACCTGTGAAATCCAAACATAGCAACACCATTAGCCTAATTGTCAACAGAGGAAAGGAAAAGCAAATGAAGAATGGTACATATAGTGAGATTTTTTTTTTTACCTGGAGGTTTAGTAACGCAGATAGAATGCAAGCCAATTGAGTCATAAACCACGGTGACAACCTAAGACGGAGGAAAAATTTTTGTTAGAACCGGAAAAAGACAAGGAGGAAAATAAATCATGGAGTGATAGTTTACCTGGAGAGAGTTGCAAGTAGGAGGAGGCCACCGCAACTGTGACCTATAGCATGCACACCATTAGTTAGACTTAACTAGCAGGAGAACCACAAAGAAATGATAACAGTAGAACAAATATCAGCAAGTAGCCGAACAGACAATTACATTGATCATTTTTTTCTTACACGAATGAGCAAATCACCATTCTGTGCCCAAGGAGCCGAGCAAACCAATCACCAAGACAAGCAACAAAGCCACACCAGCAAGTAACACAGCCCCTAACCGGCACAGACAATGCTTCTCATCCTCTTTGGGAAAATTACCTTTTTGGGATCATCACAGATATGCAAGTGAATGGAATGATGCAATCACAGGTAAAGCATGATGAAACAAGAAACCATCATGGTTTTTAACCTCATAAGAGTGATGAGTATCAAAATAGGGTTTTAGAGTTATTTCTTCAGGGAAATCTCAAGGCATTTTCCAATCAAAGTCTTAGCAGGGATCTGAACTGCATATATAAATGAGTACACTACATGATTGTCATGTTTCAAGAATTTCGAGGTATATCACTAGGAAGTGCAGGAGGTGTGACAAAATACTATGTAACATATGCCCCCTAAATCATGAAGGCATAACTAGGAGTGATGGTTGAGATGCTTTACGAGCTCTTGCAAGGACAAGGACATACAGTGTCAGGATACCTAGAAATCAAGGACACATATACATATACAGATCTAAGACCAAGAAATGAATCTATGGTATGGAAACAACCATACGAATGGTGAAAACTATATGAAAAGATCCATCATCTGGGCACATCCATCGAGATAACAAGGATAATAATAAATATAAAGTCCCACGGTATGGTCATACCCATCTGTATAGAAGGATCATCATAAACGTAAAGTCCCACGGTATGGTCACAACCATCCATATAGTAGAAAAATGTGTACAATCATGAATAACATATAACTCCACGCAGCCTGAGTCATATCAGACAAGACTCAGGGTATTGTGCTCCATCCTGACCTAATGAAAGTACAAATTCTAACATGTGAATGAACGTGTCACAGTCAAACATGCTAGAAAACCACCTGATTACCTACCATTGATGTAAACCATTAACAAGCGCGAGAGGAACCACCCATAATGACAATGGCTCTCAAGTTACAAGAGTACAATCCATGAATGTGATAACAAAGCTAAAATTGAACACTCATGGAATTATCCAATCGAAGGCTAATGATGAAAACTTGTCATAGGATGTGAAGAACTTTCCATTAAGGAATGAAAGCTTTAAGGTACTGAAAGGGAGTTTCCAAGTCATCTTCCTAGATAATGAGCTGAAGTTGATAGGAAGCGGCTCATAAAAAGAGGGCAATGATGAATCCCCCATCATCGACATGAAACAAGGAATAAAGTGGAATAATTTTAAAGACTGTAACAATGACTCAATTAGTGTATAAGTAAATAACTACATATTGGACTTCTCTTGAACATATTGGCGACGCGACTCTGGAGTGTGGCAGAATTAGACTCAACATAGGACCAACGGTCATAATGACAGGGTGGAATAGTAAAATAAGAGGCAAAATGGATCACCCAAGCCCGAAAGGATAAGTGACTAAGTGAGGATATCCCAAACCCGACACAAGAGCAGAAGAGTGTCATGTTCAAGAACGACATGCTACCAATACAAAGGATGTTTCATCTTCACTTTTCCCCCACTATCTCTAGCGAGTACCTCCTTATTTTTACACAAGCTTGAATAGGATACCATATGTTTGTCATATAAGTTCATCCCTAAGATGAATCCATCCTAGTAAGTTTTATGAGCCCTAGGAAGGAGAAGCTCGGTCTCATCATGGTGACAAGTCTTTCGTCGTTTAACTTTTACAAGTCTAATAGAAAAGTAGCTCAACATCTTTTTCATATTTAGAGAGTTTGAAGAGGAGACGAAAAAAGAAAACTCCATCAGGTCCCTTTTCATAATTTTTATCTCGAATCTGAAAAGGTAGAAAACAATATTCAAAAGAACTTCCTAGCCATGTTCAACTAAGGTGTTCCTTTTTCGTACAATAGTCTATCTCAGTCTGGAAAAGGGTTAAACTTATACTAAGTAGATGTCATTTCATTTACTTTTACGAGTTTGAAACAAAAAGTACTCGACAATCTTTTCATTTTTCGAGAGTTATAAAAGAGCTGAAAGATGACTCTTTTTGGAGGAATGAGTGGTATAAAAGGATAGAAATTGGTTCCAATCATAATGGAACTACTCAAAACATGTAATGGTCAATAGGCTGGCTAATAAGACCGCTCATCGTAAATGCTCATCAGGCAAGGGTCAAAACAATCAAATGAAAGTGAATGATCACTAAAGAGATGGTGGTGATGGAATGGACAAACCAAGGCTCATATGGGAAAAATCAGCTGAGAAAAATGACAATCACGAGATGCAAAGTGGGAATGGTTTCACTTTTAAACAAGACTAAAACATGATAAAAACTATTCTTGGATTTGGTTTCATTTTTACACAAGGTTGAAACGAAAACAAACTATTATTGGATTGGTTTCATTTTTACACAAGCTTGAAACAAAGATAAACTATGCTTGAGATAAGTTTGCATGCCCTGAGTGAAATGCTTTAATTTGAGGTACATGCCCCCCAAGATTCATTTCATTCACCTAAGTAGGCTACAGGTTACTAACAGGTGGATGGAATGAAGGTTTACTTATGAGATCAAGTGAAAGACTCGACTGGGATTTTACGAGATCTAATAAAAGACTCGAATGGGAAGGGGATTTGTTTCATTTTTTAATGAGATTTACACAATAAAAGAGCCGTCCTCATGACACTTATTTCATTTTTTAATGAGGTTGACACAGTAAAAGAACTATCCTCATGGGGACCTATTTCATTTTTTAATTAGGTTGACATAGTAAAAGAACTATCCTCATATCCTTTGTTTCATTTTTTAAGGATCTTGACAAAAGACAAGGAACTTTTCTACAGACACTGTTTCATTTTTAACGAGGTTGACATAGTAAAATAACTATCCTCATATCCTTTCTTTCATTTTTTTAAGGAGCTTGGCACAAGACAAAGAACTTTGCTGCATTCCCTTGTTTCATTTTTTAATGAGCTTGACAGAAGATAAGGAACTCTGCTCCCTCCCTTGTTTCATTTTTCAATGAGCTTTCCACAAGACAAGGAACTCTTCTCCATGATCCTTGTTTCATTTTTTAACAAGCTTGACAGAAGACAAGGAACTATCCTCACATCTCTTGTTTCATTTTTTAAGGAGCTTGACACAAGACAAGGAACTCTGCTCTAAATCCCTTATTTCATTTTTTAAGGAGCTTGACACAAGACAAGGAACTATGTTCCATGGGGACCTAAATGAAAAATTGGGCTCCAATGCCCCCAATACATGATGTACTACATCACCTACTAGATCATCAATAGATGTGGGCATGGAACAGGTAGCCACATAATTAACCTGTGATGACGGTGATATTACTTGTACATAAGAATCATTTAGGGATGATGGTTGAGTGGGAATTGATTTAGGACCAATGAATGTAAGATGATCAATGATCACAATGCTTCCTTCATGTGGGAAACACATCACTCAAAAGAGGGAAGGAACAAGAGCTCACATGACATAAACATAGTCATGGCCAAGGAGTAGATTAAAATCTAAAGGGCCTTGGATAACCATCACGTCTATATAGATAGTCTTTTCTGCCAAAGTAATAAGAAACTTAGGAAGGATGCCTAACAATTGACTGGTTCCTATGTTAAAATATAACATATTCTAGGTGATGGGGACAAGCTAAGGAGTAGATAAATCTTGCCAAGTAGTTGATGATAGAATGATAGCAGCTGCTTTTCATCTATGATTATGCTAGGCACAGTCATATGGTATGCATGTACTGTAATCTAAAAAGGCACATAAGATGGAAGAAAATATCCTGCGAGTTGACTCCAATCAAAAGAAGTGACTAAACTACTTGGAATGGTGTCATAGGAATGAGAGAACGACCCTCTTGCTTTATGGGAACAAGGGAACTACTCTCATGCACCTCAGGGAACAAGAGGATTTCCCTCAAGTTCATATGAAACTAAAGAAACTAGAAGAACTTGGGTAGTATCAGGTTCACTCTCTACCAAAAAGGTATGTTAACTAAAGGTGGAGTCAGGCCTACCATTTTCTCAAACAATGGTTGGTCAAGAAAAAACTCACGAGACTCACTTTCAAAGAGAGAAGAGTTGACCAAAGATGGATTTTGATCAATCACTGGATGAACTAGTGAAGGATCAAGGGAAAGCTTTCGATAACCAACCAGAAGACAAGTTTGAGAAGCTATAAGGGTTTCCAACTCTTTGGAAGCTTAATCCATAAGAGGAAAAAGGTGAATGGGATGATTACCTTCAAACAACTTACATGGAAATTTTCTTTTTCCCTTTTTCCCATGAGATTTACTGTTGCCAACACGATCGCTAGAGGCTGATAACAAAGTTCGACGTGAACTTTTAGACCACACTTCTAAGACCTTGGGAATACCAGGAAAATTCCGGAGAAGGTAGTCACCATTACATAACATGCAAGGGAATTTTACTTTCTGGGGCTGATTGGAAGATTTTCCTACATCAGTTGCATCTTTAGCAATGGATTCTTGGTTTCCCCCTTGCTTATTTTGCTCCTTCTTCTTCATCCTCTTCTTCTTCTTCTTAGCTTCCTAGTCACTAGAATCTAGGCTTTCACCAGGTGAAGAGGAAGAGCGAGGTGAAGAAATAGGTGAAGAAGGGAAGGGGTAAACTTTTGGATCAACATGAGGTTGATGTTGTTCATGTGGAGGAGAACTTGGTTGAAAATAAGTTTGGACACTCGGAACCACCGAGGTTGAAAATAACCAAACTAGCAGACCAATGGTCAATCTAGGAAGGGACAATATCGCCATATAGGGAGAACCAGTATTTCTGTAGAAAGGAAAAGGAATAGGATTTCCATTAGAGGGGTTTCCTTGACTGATAGACTTAGGAAATGTTTCCGTTGGTATCAACCTAAGATCTACTAAGGAGTAATTCTACAAGAAGGATGTTGTTCCGTGGTCAATTAATTTTATAATTTGAAACAAAAACTTGGCCTTTTCATGTTTTCAGAGTTGAGAAAAGGACGAAAAGGTAACTCTAGTCACTTTTGTTGGTTTAGCAAGCTCAAAAGGACAAGTGCTTGATGATATTTTCAAATTTAAGGAGTCAGAAAAGATCGAAATGACCACTCAGGTAACTATAGGAAAAACAAGTACCAAGTAATCGTGAACTGCAATATACACCTCAACAAATAAATTTACCAAGAACTTGACATACGTGCAGGCAATCTCCCCGAATTCTATGTTTTATGTATCATGTTTATAGGGTGGCAGACTCGACTTCCTATGGATAAAGGTTTGCAACCTATGAGGGTCTCCCTTTATATACTAGATGGTATGGGGGGCACAAGTCTGTGTTTGCGTTGTCTAATGCAAGAGTGAATGACATCTGCTAAGTTTTAAAGACGTCGGAACATGTCTATAGCCTAGACCACTAAGTATGAAGTGTTAATGTTTCAAATGCTCCTTAGATTAATTGATAGATTTGAAATTTTATCTTCAATTATGTTTTGGTTTTGAGGCTAAAAATGATGTCACCTGAACACCTATGATGAAACTATATAAGAAAAGGAAAACTTTCCATTTTAATGAAAATTAGACTAACCAAGGGAAGAAATTTCAATCAATAATGCATCAAACAAAATGCATCATGCAAAATGCCTTCCACTAACTTTTATTTTCGTCTTCCAAATGAAAAATGTGAAAACGAAATCTAATCTTTCATTTCACTAAATGCAATCCCAAAAGTAGAAAATGATTTCCAGTTTTAACTATCCTAAATGAAACTTTTCGAAAGCAAAATGGTTTTACTTTACAAAGATGCACTTATAGGAATTATTATTTTCTTTTCATTTTGAATGATTTGATGCACCTAATATGGTTTTTAGCTTTCAATAATAAAAAAATATAATCTATTTTCAATGATGAATCTCAAAAAATAACTTTCCAATGCAACTAATCCAATGCATTTTCACAAAAAGTGAATTTTGAAATACAAGATAAAACAAATGTAAAATGGTGTTTTCAATGATTTCCACAGAAAACAACATTCAATCAATCAACAAAACAAGAATCTCAACAACACCAACAAGTAGTAAGTGATGACCAATTGACTAAAAACCCTAGAACTCAATCAGATTTCACTTCAAATCCAATGAGACAAATTTTGCAAATTTATCAAAACAATCAATAAAAAACACCATAGACACTTTGGAAAATCATTGATAGAGGAAACAAAGACTGAAAACAAGAAGAAAAAACCCTATTTTCTCTTATACTCTTGGATCATTGTGCCTATCATAGGAAAAACAATGATCATCGTGACTATAATTACAACATCTGCGATGCCATCGTAGCTGTGAGAGGTAAACCCGCGATGGGTGAGAAAAATAAAGAAAAAAATAAGAAATCTTCAAGACCAGACAAAAATTAATGTCCTCAAGCAATCACTAGTAAGTGAAAATAGTTATAGAAAAGCAAACAAGCTAGAAAACTGACGGTTGGTCAAACTCATCAAAAATCCAAGGTGAAGGAAGGGAAGGAATGGAACATATGCTCCCTAGTGGAGTCGCCATTTTGTTGAAAAGTTTAATCCTCTCTGCGGATAGAGATGATCCGTCTAGCCCAATGAGTGGGTCTAGCAACCGAAGTGACAATCAAGTAGACATCTTCCTAGGTTATAATTGAAAAGTAGAATGAAAGAGATGACCTACCTTGTTCTAATGCTATTCCAATTTCCCTTGTTGAGGGCTTCGAACCGCTTATGTCACAGAACTATTCCTGCTTCTCTCAACATTTATGTACCTACACAAGTGATTAAGAGACAACAAAGCATACCAAAACCAATAGAAAATCCAATAACAACCTACTTAATTGATCAAGGAATGTCAAGCTAAATAAACACATGAACATGTATATTTTTGGAAGATGAACGAGAAGTTGTATATTATTAGGAAATAAAGGGAATATTATAACCAAATCCTTGATGTTGAAAGGCTCTCCTTGAGTGGTAATCCAAGTCCAAGCCAAGAAACTCTCCAAGCACTCCTTCTCCAAGTCTTATGAATAGCGTTTAGGCACAACTTCAGCATAGGGGTGCAAATAGACATAGGCCCACCCAACCATTTAGGAATAGGAGAAGAGGAATTTATAGGTTGGTAGAGGGAGTCAGGACTCCTCCAAATATAGGATTAGGCCCACATCTCAAGGAGGTAGGTCATAGGGATGAGATCAAGAGGTAAAATTGGGAGGATTCGACCTCATCTATGTGAAACCACCTCCAACTCACTGCTTTGGAAGCTTCTAGATCACGAAGCTTCTCATCCTCTTTGGGAAAATTACCTTTTTGGGGTCATCGCAGATATGCAAGGGAATAGAGTGATGCCATCATAGGGCAAGTGTGATGAAACAAGTGACCATCATGGTTTTTAACCTCATAAGAGCAATGAGTCTCAAAATATGGTTTTAGAGCTATTTATTTAGGGAAAGATCAGGGCATTTTCCAATCAATGTCTTAGGAGGGATCTGAACTACATATATAAATGAGTACACTATGTGATGGTCATGCTTTAGGCACTTCAAGGTATGTCATGGGGAAATGCAGGAGCTGTGACAAAACGCTGTGTAACACATGGTAACTTCTTCTTCCTATGCAATCCAGTTGATAACCTTGTCGAGATGTGGTATGCAACCTCTTGCATGAAAAGCTTTGGTGGAAAGCCTCGGCAAAAAATGCAAAGCCTTCTCCATGTTGTACATCCTAATTAAGATGCCATCGAGTGAGGCATACCATTCTGCAATGTTCATCAAAACCTCCATTGATGCCTGAGACATGCAAGGAAGATCTTGTTCAAAGATCATCGTGTACAAAGGGGCAATGAAGTGGTCAGATAGTCTAGGCATGACTCCTCAGTAGCTACACTTTGAGAGCAACTTGCAATATATGTTCACAACATTCTCTTAAGGTATCCATGTGCAACCCATGCCAAGAAACTGTTAACGGGCATAAATTGCATCGAGCAGGTAAGTAGACATGAAGAATCTTACCTAATGATCCTTGGGCAGTTTATGGGCATTGGATACATGCACTTTCAGCTGGAGAGACAACATGTTGGACCATTTGAATGATTTTCCTTCACTTGCAAGTTGATCCAACATAAAATCCCAACTATGCAAGAAGGTCTTAATACTCCCTTGGCCATACAAGTGGCATGCAAAGATGACCAAGAATTGGTAAGCCTTCTTGAGTGTCTTCTCCTTGTAGATCTAGCTGAGTGTTGTCCTGAAATTTGATGGCTCCCTTACCCAATTTTTCAAGATGTCTCTTGTATTCGTGCTATTTTTTGGAGTGTAGAACGGTGCATCCATCTTGTTCACCGGCTACAACAAATGATATATCTACTTATAATCTTCTATCCTTAAGAACGCAAGCTCTACTCCACTAACACTACTCAATATCATCGTCTCAGGATCAATTTGTGAGACAATCTAGTGGATCACATCTGTTCATGGGAAGTTGGGATACTTGCATGCAACCTTGTATAATCCTGACTTATGAATATTAACATAAACCTATCGGTCCTCCAGATTCTCCTCAAACCTACCTACAAAAATAGTGTTGATGCCTTGTGATGTGATCTTGATGTATTTCTCAATGAATAGGTGTGTGTTTGTGTACGCAGGAAAGCTCATAAACCCTTGCTCAACCACATCTCTAGTACTGCTTTCAACTGTCTTTTGATCCAACTCTCTTGGAGGCAATGATACATGTACTGGCTAAATGCTGCTTAAAAACCTGTGGTATCTGGAGATAGAGAAGACACTCATGACAAGGCAATGTCAGCTAAAACACATAAAGCAACTAGAGAATCAATCGGGAAACAAACTGGTGACTGTTGGGCAATATTACACAGCATTGACTCTTAGAGGCTAGGAGACTACCAACTTGAGCTGCGCATTGTGTAGTCTCAGCTGCTAGTGAGGCTCACCGCTAACTAGAACTGCATAATGCGTAGTTCATATAGGTTCACTTCTGGTTCAAACTGCATAATGCATATTTTAGTCACGCTGGGTTGTTGGCTGGAACTGCGCATTGCACAGTTCCAGTGGGTGGGACTGGGACACTACTTCCCAGGATTGCGCAGAGCACAACTGGGAGCTAGGGTGGGCATCCTATGTGCAATTCCTGGAGGCAAGGCATAGCCTTAACTGCCAGGAATGTGTAGAGCATGCTAGGAGAAACAAGATCTAGGTTGCATCAGGGTCAAGGCAGCCTAGATCTGCCCAAGGGCATCCTGAAAAACATGAAGGATTGGATGTGTGTGCAAAGCTAGAGTAGATATGAGTGAATAGGCATGCATGCAATTAAGGTAAGTGTAGAAATCAGTCAAACAACAAAACCATGAAGCTCATGAAGAGAGTTTCTGCAATGGTTATTGTTAGTGCAGTAACATTGTTATGCATGTGACATTAAGAAAATGCAATGCAAAACTTACAACATCACTTCTACAATTTGAAATACATTAAAACGCCAGTGGTGGTTCAATAAAACAAGGAAAACAACACTCATACAAGCTGAGAAATAAAAAGTGACAGAAAAAGTCGTAAAAGGCATGAAAAGAAAAACTTACCTGGAAAAGTTGTGCCAACTGTGCTGAAGGTTCCTAGATGCCTCGAGAATGCTAGAGCTCCAAGATCAAATGTGAAGAATGAGCTTTGAGGCGTCATTTAAATAGATTTGGTGAACTTAGGTTTTATGACGCGCATGCCACAAATCTAGGAGAAAGTGACACTCGGTGGGGAGTTTCTAAAATCAACTTTTCATGTAACTCCCATTTCTAAAAATAGATCCCTAAAATCTAGGGATGCTTTTCTATTTTTTACTGCTGCCTTTTCCTGGAAAAGTCCCCAACATGCAAGGAAGGATTGTGCAGCTCTAGAGGGAACTAGGCAACCTACTGACACATGCAATGGACAGTCATTGAGGGAAAATATTATGCGTTGTTTCTGGGCTGAGTGGCCCTGATTGGCTGGCCAACTCTGCTCAATTTTCTAGACCAGTATTTTTGGCCTGCTCTATGCATTTATGGAGAGTAGTGTCGTCTCGCCTTCTCTATGCATTTCTAGAGAGCAATGATGGCTAGCCTGCTCTATGCATTTCTAGGGAGTAGTGTCATTTGGCTTGCTCTATGCATTTTTTGAGTGCAGGGTAGCTGTTGGGCTACTCTATGCAATTCTCGAGGAGAAGACAGACTACACTCCAGGACTATGAAATTTTCCCTGTCATCCCAATGACTGGATGTTAACCAGGTGCTGGGTTAACTTGTGGTTAATCAATGGAGAAAGTGAGTGCACAAAATTTGTTAAGAAATAGATAAAATAAAATAAACACAAGTACTTGATCAGTGCAGGATATACGCTATGATTTCGAGGAGGGGGGCTCCAAAAGGAAGCAAAGGAAAAAATTTGGAGGGTGGTTATAGCCGCTACAATAGGACGTTGGCACAACACTGTTCAAAATAGCCCCTGGATGCTAGCTTGTAGGCTTTTGAGAGTGTCTAGAGGTCCCTAGATGTTGGCATGCAAATAGCATGAGAGCGTCCAAAGGTCAAGTGGTCCAAAACCTCAGTGGGACCTAGGGGCTGGTTGGCGAAAAGGTTGGATTGTTTCATGAGAGTGCTCATGTTGTTGTTG
The DNA here is from genome assembly GCA_000404065.3 of Pinus taeda. Taxonomy (NCBI): domain Eukaryota; kingdom Viridiplantae; phylum Streptophyta; class Pinopsida; order Pinales; family Pinaceae; genus Pinus; species Pinus taeda. Next base: position 59,989 of record APFE030310630.1, read on the forward strand.
AATGTCTATATGGTGTGTTTCTACCAGTTCCACTTCCTTGACGTTACTTAGGAGGTTGAATCATATCATAGTGGTCTCTTATTGCATAATTACCCCGACTGGCCGGTTGCTTGGGTAGATGTGGGAGGAGGGTGTTACATTGGCTAGCTACTATTATGGATATCATGACCTTGTTTATGGTTGAGTTGATATGTTGTGAAGTTATATCATGCTAATCTAGCTTGATTGTGCAAACAAGATAGCCTCCCTTGAGATACATTAAGGTATGAGTTTTCTTATGTCATATATTTGGTGCTTCCCTGTTTGATTATGTCGTCTATTTGGTGTTTGTGTTTTTGGTGTTTATTATGTAATCTAGTTGATTCATCTAACATGGTAAATTTATAGGTGTTTTAATGTCATTAGCGGAATTTTGAGGTCTAAAATGGGCCTCCTGTTACACGAAAAATTGTCACCATGATTTTCTGTAAATTGTGTGAGTCTATCAGCACTCATACATACCTCCTTTGCAAGACTTAAACCTCAGCTCTGCATATCAAGTTTTGAAAATGAGAGAAAGTACTTAAAAATCTCTAAAACTCTGGTTTCACACTTTCTCTTAGCATTACCTGTAGTTCCGCACCCACTGGTCATGTTCCCTACGCACCTGGCCGCTCTGTATCTGCATGTATGGGTGAAAACCCCTGTAAAAGTTAAAAAGTGCAAGTTTATTCTTAAAAACTCACTTTGAGTCAATTCTAGAAGCTTCTAGAGGGAACCTTGCGCTGGCAAGTTTGCTCCTTGAGGGTGCATGCATCCCATTCCTTAAGGAGCTAACCCCTTGATGTGAGGAGCTTATCCCCTTGAAGGAGGACTCTATCCCTTCAATGGTGGACCTGTAACCTCCTTCCTTTGCACTTAAATGGAGCATTGGGCTGTTACTTGAGAGTTGAAAGCTGAATATTTTTGACGGTATATGCTGCTGGACTTAGTTTTTCTTAATCACTTTTGAGAGAAAGGATCACTACCTTTTGATTCATTTGGAGAGAGTGGGCTTGTCAAAGTAGAGCAGATTCCTCCTGACCCAGGAAGAGCTTGTACAGCATCAAGGCACCAAGGTTGTAAGTTCTTCTTTCTCAAAGTTAATACAATCAAGTTTATTTTTCTCAATAAGCTGTGTTTAATGGTTTATTTCATAGACTCCTTGATCACTATGATGAACATGATTTATTATGTTAGCTACACAGGTGTTCTTTGATGTGTGCTTATTTGTGTTTGCAGGTTATTAAAAGGAAACTCTTTGAAGCTGTTGGAGCAAGGCTGCCACAAACTAGCATTGGACTTAAGGTAGGGTCTATAAAACACCTCTTAGTTTTTATTAATGAATCGAAATATGTTTAGAGAAAAGTAGATTTGCTTGTCTTGCTTGTTGCTAGATATCAATTGATACTAGGGAGATCGGTCTTGTCCGCAAGAACGATTTATCCGCTTAACACCTCCTAAGAAAAATGTACAACCAAAATTAACTTTATAAGAACTAATATTATTCAAGATGATGATGTCAACCATGGGGGATGATTCACCATTTTTGGAGTACAAAAGTGAAAAGATTAAAAAATAATAAAATAACTTTTTCAACGCATATTTTCAACTTATCTCCCTAAGTTTTTAATCAAATTCTGAGCGGGAGTACTCATTGCATGCAAAATTTAGTTCCTCATCCAAGGAGTACCCATGTTTCATACTTTTGATGGACCCATCTTGATCCAAACTTATACAGGAACACAACAACTTATAGATATAATAATAAACACAGAGATGTAGATAAAAACACTTCATTTCATTAATAGAAAAATATTGAACTATGATTACAAATAGAATGGAAATAAGATAGCTCGGGTGATGGTAGCTTATCTCTAAGAAGAGATGTGGAAACTAGATGCCTTTGAACTGAGTTACAATGAGGCTCAAGGGCCTTTTTATTATTGAACAATAAGAGGAAACCCTAAAATACTAAAACCTTAACCCAAGGAGATGTAACACCAAGAGTTTATGGGCCCCATTGGGGTTATTTGGGTAGCCAACTTCCCAGGGTTGTAACTTGGTCATATTATCTCTATTTGACGCATATGATACCTCGTTGGAAAGATCTCTGTCAGGCTAGGAGGTAACTCCTCAAAATGAGATAGTATTATTCATTTAGGTTGTTCATTATTATATACAAGTGGGAGTGACTGTTGAGTTTCATCTCTTGATGGCTCTTCATTTTCTCTATTATTTATTTACACTATTTTACAGTTGTTCACCCAATCCCTATGATTAGGTGTCAACATTCCCCCCCTTAATCTGAAGGGATATTGGTGAGTCCAAGCATCGTTCTGAATCTTTCAAGATTTTCTCTTCCAAGCGCTTTGGTGAAGATGTCTTCAATCTGATCATTATTGGAACAATGGCAAAGATGGGTTGTTTTGGCCTCAACATTATGTCGAATCAGATGATATTTTGTATTGATGTGCTTTTCTCGATCATGGAACTTTGGGTTTTTGGCCAAATTTATTGCCAAGGTAATGTCAATCATGAGTGTAGTCAAATGTACTTGTTTTACCTATAAATATTCCATAATTTTCTTGAGCCACACAATTTTTTTTGTTTCCTTATCTCCTGCCACATATTCTACCTCTATTGTGGAATTTTTTGGAACTGATTGTTTGCGTGATCTCTAGGAGATAGCTCCTCATCCAAGACTCATAGCATAACCCAAAGTAGACACCCCAATTTCTTTGTCTCCATTGAAGTCTGAATCAGAGTATCCAATCAAGCTAAAGTCGCCCACCTGTGTATACTTGAGTCCAAAGTCTTGAGTTCCCTTCAAGTACTTTAGAACTATTTTTGTAATAGACCAATGTTCCTCACAAGGTTTTTGCATAAACCTAGATAGGATTCCAACAACAAACAAAATGTTTGGTCTGGTAGTAGTCAGGTAGTTGAGACTTCCTACAAGCTGTCTATACTTTGTTGCATCCTCAAATTATTTTCCTTCAATGGATGTGAGCTTTAACTTTTGTTCCATTGGAGTAGTCAGAGGATTGCATTCAGCCATGCCAAACCTATTCAATAGATCTCCAATGTACTTCTTTTGAGAAAGGAATATGGGCTTTGAATGTTGAGTTACTTCAATACCAAGATAGTAATGAACATAGCCCAAATCAATCATTTCAAAACCTTTCCTAAATTCCTTCTTTATGGATGCAATGTAGCTCTCATTATTCCTTGTCATCAAAACATCATCTACATATACCACAATATATACAACTGTTTTTCCAACTTTCTTGACAAACAAATTTGCATCATCAAGATCATAATGTTTGAAATTGAGTTTTAGAAGATGCTCAGTTAGTTTTTCATACCAGGCTCGTGGTGCTTGTTTGAGGCCATACAAGGATTTTACAAGTTTGCATACTTTATGTTCATGTCCTTTCAAAACAAATCCTTCAGGCTGGGATATAAAAAAATCTCTTTTAGATCTCCATTCAAGAAAGCAGTTTTTACATCCATTTGATGGACTTTCCAACCGTTCTAAGCTGCTAGGGCAAAGAGTGTTCGGATGGTAGCCCATTTTTTTGTGGGGGTAAAAGTTTCCTCATAATCGACCCCTTCCTTATGTGCAAAACCTTTTGCCACAAGCCTGGATTTGTCTTGTCAAGTGAGCCACCAACTTTATACTTATTCTTATCAAGGCATCATACTCCTTTTGCATTGCTTCTTTCCATTCATTATGAGAATCAACTTCTTTGAAGGAAGTTGGTTCAAAATCTGTAGACAAATTGAATTCACAATCATAAGAAACATCCATATCAATAGGTGAATCAAAGTCATCTACATCACCTCCATTTTTTAGGGTTTAATTTCTAGTTCTTGTGCTTCCAACCTCATCAGGATGAACACATTCAAGTGTCTTTGTCATCCACTTTAGGGGACCTTTCTGAGATGGTCCAGGATTCTCTGTTGATTGAGTTAGGACTGAATCAAGATTGAGTCTCCCAATTCTGTCAATCACATCACTCAAAGCATCACCCGTTGTTGGAGTTTCATGCAGGGAAGAGAGTGCTTCAGAAGAAGATTCCACGGGTTGATCTAGTATAGGAATCACCCCTTCAAGATGTGGAATCTGGTTATAAAATTCTTGAAATGATTTTGCATTTTGAAATCTATCCAAGCGATGAAGTTGCCACTCAACAACATTGTCAATTTTGGATGATTCAAGAAATATTACATCTCTAGATACAACAAACTTTTTATTAACTTCAACATAGAGACAATATTATTTGGAGGTGTTTGAATACCCGAAGAAGATGAACTTATGACTTCTTGCACCAAGTTTGTTTCTATGTACCTTTGGTATCAAGGCATAACATGTGGAACCAAAGACCCTTAGATTCTTTACCGAAGGAATGTGCCCATACCACATTTCTTAAGGAGTCTTGTTTCTAATAGCATTAGATGGACATCTATTCTTTACATATACATCACATAGAAAAACATCATGGAGCGTACCATATTTAAGATTGTCCTATTCATTCTTTCAGCTACTCCTTTCTGTTGGGGATTATAATGCATAGTTGTTTGATGTTTGATCTCATGTTGGCGAACATAGTTTTCAAATTCATTTGAAGTGTATTATTTTCTATTATCGGTGTGAATATAGCCAATATGAGATTGTGCATCATTTTCAATACATGTACGAAAGTTCTTGAATGTTTAAAAAGCATCAGATTTATTCTTCAATAAATAAACCCAACACATTCTGGTGTAGTCATCAATAAATATCATCATATATTTATTTCCATTTGCAGAAGGAACAAGCATTGGACCACATAAATCTAAATGAATGAGTTCAATTTTTCTATGTGCTCTGGAATGTGAATCATGAAAATACTGTTTGCTATGCTTTCCTAGAATGCAAGCATCACATTGCTTAAGTTTCCTAGGAATTGTAGGCAAACCAATAACACCATTTATCTTCAACAAGAGGAGGTTGTCATAGTTCAAGTTTCCAATCTAGCATGCCATAATAAACTTGATGGAAATGTACGTTCTTCATAATGAAAATTGTATGAGAAATTTGGTGCACGAGCAGAGGTACCTTGTAGCTTGAGAAGCCTTTCTTATTCTATCCCCATCATCATGACAATTGAGTGGTCTGATGCTTTTCTTACCTCAACCTTACCATCAAACATATGAATGGAGTGTCCTTGTTGGCGGATGTGGACCAAGGACAACAAGTTTCTCCTCAACTTTGGGAGATATAAAACATGATGCAAAACAAAGTCTACAATACCAAGAAATTTAAGCCTGATTGTGCCAAGCCCTGATGGCTTGAGTTTTTATTTGTCTACAAAATATACTGCTCCATCAATATTGTCAATAAATTCTTAAAAAAAATCTCTTCTAAATTTTATGTGGCAAGTTGCTCCTGAATCAAGGAACCAATCATTTTTCTAAGAAGCAAGTTAAGCATTAAATAAGTCTTCATTTACTCCAATATTATAGTGTGCCACAACATAGTGAGCGGATTCAGGGGCTTTACCTTTCTCTTTTTCATTAGTTTTACCTTTGGGTTGGTTTCTTTCCTGCTCAATTTTGTCCCAAGGCAACTTTCATGTGGATGCATCATGTGATCCATACATTTTGCAACATATGCAATGAAAATATGACTTTTGTCCTTGAGAGTGTCTGCCCCCCCTGCCGCTAAAATTTCTTCCTCTTCCTCTTCGACCACCTCTTCCTCTGGAAGAATATTGAGCAAGATTCTTCTCTCCACGTGGAAGACACACAACCTCTTCAGAAGACTGAGGAGCTATCTCCTTCCCAAAATATTTCTCTCTTTCAACAAATTTTTCATAAGGGAGTCAAAGGTAATATCTTTGAGGTTTCCATTTGCTTGAAATGACTCAAGATAATTTGAGTAAGTGGGATAAATTTCCTTGAGAAAAGCTATCAGAGGAATGTCTAGTTCAACATTAGTGACTTTGATATCATGCATAATAGATTTTACTTCTGATGCAAGAGCAAGAGGATCATCATTTTGTAATTCAAGGCTAAACAATTTAACCATGAGTTGAACAACTTCAAGTGCAGAGTGTGAGTCATAGAGTTCCTTCAGTTTTTGTGAGGCTTCGAAAGCATTTGAAAATGGTGAAATATGGCAACTCACCTCTTCATTTATTGATGCTGCAATTAATGCATAAGCCTTGTTGCTCTTCTTTTCCCAAATGGCGAATTCCTTGTCTAAGGTAGTCTATTCTAGTTCTTTGTCTCCATCTCCAACACACATTCCTTTCCATAGTTCATTAAAAATGAGAGTGTGTTTGATCTTCTAAGACCACTTAGGATAATTTTCCTTCCCATTAAGGACCACTCCCACAATAGATATTAATGAGTGAATTTTAAAAAAAATTGTGAACTGTAAAAAAAAAAATATACTTATGTTGCTAATATATAAAATATTTTCACTTCTGCAGTGTAATAGAAAAATTTTAAGAAAGAAAAAAAGTGCAATTCTGATCATGAATGCAGTTCTGGTAAAAAATGCATTACTGATAAATATGTAGTTCTGGTAAAAAAAAAATTATCTTTTAGTATTTCTTTAAAGGACTCCATCTTCTATGGCTTTAAAGGACTCTTGTCTATTCAAAACCACATAAAACCAAAATGGAGATGCCTGAGCACGTCTACAATGATACTAGAGAGCAGAATATTGGCAATGGAGCATATTGGAGCCAGGAGGGAGGAAGAGAGCAACGTATAGAGGGAGGGAGAAGTGTATGGACGGAGCAGCATATATATGGCTAGTAGGGAGGGAGAGAGCAGCATATGGAGGGAGGGAGCATCGTATGGAAGTAGTAGCTGCAAACAAGCTGTAATGGAACATTGTTACCAAGTGAGAAATATGAGTGATGCAAACAAGCTACGTATAAGCAGTGATAAATGAAGTGTAGATTTCTTGCTTCAGAATGTTGTCATCTTTGCAAGAAGATGTGGTATCTCTTACAATTGCATGCTCAAGCTTGCAAGGAATCTGAATGTTGGGTTCCTCGCTACCAGGATTTGAAAAAGCACTCACGAAGATTTCAACAATAGATGGAATCACGGCGTATAGCCCAGTTATGGAAATGATAAGACATCATGCTGTAGAGTTTGCTAGCAATGCTTGATTGACTGAATGCACATGCAGTTTAAAGTTCATAAAAGTTTGACATAGGAATGAATGCATAAATATCGCATTACAATGTCAAGCAGTGTTCACTACACAGTGTTCCCATATGCAATGTATTAGGCAATAGTGTAGTCTTGAACGCTTTTTGAAATAATTGGAGTAGCATTAACCTATGTGATATCACCAAATATGCACTCATCACACCACATTATAGTCAAAGATGTCAGTTTTTCAATATGGGTAGAATATAGGCAGAATAGGCAAATAGGCAGAAAGGGAGTTACAAGGCAAGGAATGCTAAAAATAGAGTTGGCTTTGATACCATGTCAGGCCAGGAGGTAACTCCTCAAAATGAGATTGTATCATTCATTTAGGTTGTTCATTATTATATACAAGAGAGTGTGACTATTGAGTTTCATCTCCCAATGACTCTCCATTTTCTCTATTATTTATTTACACTATTTTACAGTTGTTCACCCAATCCCTATGATTAGGTGTCAACAATCTATTTGAGGACTATGGTTGCTGACACGATTGCTTTAGCAAATGCTGAGTAATTCTACCAAAAAAATGTTGTTTAGGGCCTCAAAAAGGCTTTGGAAGTTCAGGACCCGAAAAAATGCCAAAAATAGTAAACTATACTACAATTAAGGAAACAGATGAAACCGATTGGGGGTCTAGGTAGAATAGGCGGGTGACCACAAATATCCACTTGGATCACTACTACACGAAAAAAATGAGAAATACATGAAAAATGTGATTGCAATCACATTTTTCATGCATTTCTCATTTTTTGTGTAGACAAATCCATTGAAATTATGTAACATGTTGATTCCTTGGATGAGGAATCAAATTATGCATCCAACAAGTGTTTCCGCTCGACTTTTGAGTAAACCCATAGGGAGATAAGTTGAAAATACGAGTTGAAAAAATAGTTTTTTTATTTTTTATTTTTTATTTTTTCCCACTAAAATTTGATGACGTAATCTAATATTATTTTATTATTTCCACTATTATTTTATAATTTCCTTAGGAGGCACAATTTAGACCTCAAAATTCCCTTAATGTTAATTAACTATATGACATAAGCATGTGTCTGTAAGATTGCATGAAGAAATGATCTTGTTTTAAGATGGTTGTACTAACACATATGTGTTGAGACAACGAATATGTACTTGAGTGTAACATTATGTATTATGACTGATGAATATGAGTTGATTTGGATTATGACATGATTCTTAGTCTGGGTAATTCAAATTGATAGATATGATTGTCTTGATATTTGGAACATGTGGTTGACATGTGTGAGTAGTTGCAGGGTAACATGCTTGGTATTAGTATGACAAGGTAAGGAAGCTAGTATGTTGTTATGTTTACTTATCCACTAATAGTTATGTGTTTACGACAGTATGATGAAGGGGATTGCATGGAAAAAGAAATTGCCAAGGAATCTTGAAGAAGGCTCAGGTTGAGCTTTCCCTTAGAAGCACTGGAAAGCCATGGGGATTGAGTCATGGTGACTATTGAGAGTCTTGTGCTTTCAGTAACTTGTATTTTCCTTGCACTTGATTTTCATTTTTGTTATGTCTAGTGCATGATCATGCCACTTTATTTGTTGTGTCATATTTTTATTGGTTTTCATAATTTTCTTCTTGTTCCTTTCTTGTTCTTGCCTTTTATGTTTTGAGGATATTAGGAATTGGTTGAGAAAAAATACATTTGATGGAACTTTGGGCGAGATGTGTGGAACCCAACAAGTAATGAAAGACTCAGATAAAGTTGGTGCATGTGTAAGGGAAACTAAAGGTAAGAATAGGGCAGTTGGCTATGTTGGTTGGGTCTAATAGTGTTAATGGATGGTGGTAGGACAATCATGAAAAATCTAACAAGAAAGGTAAAGTGAATGGATGTGAGGCATCTGATTCCTTGACTATATTGGGAACAATTATTGTCAATGTTGTGCATCCTATGCATGGATAAAGGGAGTTCTCTTAACCTTGACCTTATGATATTTGGTAATTATGTTGTGATCATGTTTATGCTAATGTTTATATATATGCATGTATATATGTATGTATGTATGTCATTGTCTTACAGGATCATGATTGCTTATGCTAATTTTTATATATATGTATGTATCTATGCATCTATGTCATTGTCTAATAGGATCATCAGGGATCATTCTTGTGTAAGAATGATTGCTTATGCAGGTAAATGGCATGAAGAGGTTCTTGGTCTTACGAGGAATCAATTAGGGAGAGTAGCCCTAACGAATCTATGAGGTCAGTATCATGTGGATATGAATTGATATTATGTTATTATAATATTGTTTATGTTATGGACAGGCTAGGCTAAGGGATACATCATCGAAATGAAAGCAATGTGGTCTGCAACATGTTTGGAAAAGCATGGATAAGACAGTAGAATCAAGGATTTATTGGTAGAGATAGTGTGGCTTTGGATGTGTAGTAACATCATTGTGCATATGTTGTATATGTTGTGCATGTTGCATATGACATGTTGTGCTCATGTGGTGTTGTGTATATATAGTGTGTGTACATGTTGTTTATGCAATCTTATGTACATGGTGGTGAAGATTGTGACATGTAAATATTGCATATGCAGTGTTGGGTATAGATGGTTCTGTGTACATGTTGGATATGTGGTGTTTTATAGATATCGTATTGTTTGCATGATGATATGTGGTGTTGTGTGCATATGATGTTGTGTTCATGTTGGATATGTGGTGTTGTGTACATATGCTTTTATGCACATGTTGTATATGCAATGCTATGTACATATGGTGTTGTTTGCATGTTGTACATATGGTACTATGTACATATGGTGTGATCCGCATGACTGTACATATGGTGTTGTGTACATGTGGTGTTGTGTACATGTGGTGTCGTGTACATGTGGTGTTGCGTACATGTGGTATTGTGTACACATTTTACAGGTGGTACGGTGTACATATGATGTTGTGTACATGTTGTTCAGGTGGTGTATAGGTAGTACCATGTACATGTTATACATATGGTACTGGTGTACATGATGTATTGTGTGCATGTCATACATGTTGTGTTACGGGCATAAGGTACTATGTATGTGCATTGTGTAGTCATGGTATTGTGACATGTGTATTCATTATGTTGTACTCTATGTACATCTATTTGTTCTGTCGTACACCAGGTGTAGGTGTATGTATGTATTGTGTTGTTTCGTACATCAAGTGTAATGTATGCATGTGTTTTTTTGTACACTAGGTGTAGGTGTATGTATGTATTGAGTTGTTTTATACACCAAGTGTAATGTATGCATGTGTTGTGTTGTACACTAGGTGTAGGTGTATGTGTTGTATGTCAGGTGTAGGTGCATGTATAACATGGTGTTGTATGTCATGTGTGGTTGTATGTGTGTGATGCACACTATGTGTATGTGCACATGGTTAAGGAGAAGGCACTAGGTGTTTGTCAGATGTGGCAACAGATCCGAAGTGTGTAAAAAAGAAGGAAAAAGATAGAAACTAAGGATTGATTAAAGGATAAGTATCAATGTTTTATTATGCATGTGATTTATGATTATGGTCTATGATGATTTCATGTGATCTATGATTATGGTTTATGATGGTTACAAACGATTTATGATTTTTTTCTATGATGGTTATGTTTTGAGCTAATTGGATGTGATATGTTTATACATGATGAATTGATCAAACATCTACTTTGACTTATTGTGACAAGAAGTGAACAAAATGACATGTGTACTTTGTTGACGAGCCACCAATGAGGTATGATTTGAAGTTATTCCAATTTATTTTGAATATAATGGAAATTATGTGCTTGGTACAGGAATGCACAAACATGTCTGGTTGGGTGGTTGAAATAAAGTGCAAGAATTAACAACACCATTGAAATAATTGGAACATGAAGCAGTATGTTGGTAAAGCATTCAGGAGTAGGGCCATTATGGGACAGTAGCGCCCAATAGTGTCCATTGATTTCCATGAGCATGCTATGGCTGGTATGATGGTTTTGAGGTAGGTATATGCTTGGTTTTTTGAACTTTCGATGCGAGGAAGCCTTGCGAAGGGATGGATCACCCGAGATAGGGGATGTTGGGGAACTTGGAAGGTGAGTGAGTTCACAAAAGGGGTGACGAGAGTTCTCGAGGGATTGTTTAGCAGAGAAGGGAAGGTCGGGGGTGGATTTTTTTTGTCCTTAGCATTGCTAGATGGAATCATATGCACATTGGGAATGCGCATTCGAACAATGGCCCGATAAATGTTCACTGAGAGGACAAGTGGCACTAGATTTCAGCGTTGGATATTGGATGCAAACCTGACCTTGTAGTGGATTATGGACTTCCTGTGAAGGAGGTGAATATTGGTACTACTTTTGAGGGTGGAAGTGTGAAACTTTGGATTCTCTTACTGATTGATACGATCATCACATCCTTTTATTTGCTGGATGAGAAAATGTGTGTATGGGTATATGTGTATATGTGTATGTCATTGTAAATATTGTATCAAGTTGGATTTATAAAGCTCCATAGATAGTATGGTTGTTTGTTGGTTGAAGAAAATTTCTATAAGTATATGTGGTTGTTATTCTAAATATTGTAATGGGTTGTGTTATAAAGCTCTAGTATGTGGTATGTTGTCATGTTTTCTACAGTGGTTATTTTAAATACTGCAACGAGCTAGGTTATAAATCTCCACAAGAATTATGCTTTGTTTTTAGAATTTTTTTTGTTTTATAGGTGTCATTAAACAACAAGGACCATGTTCCCCTAAGGGGGAGGGTTCTTTAACAACCTTGGTCAAAATTCCATGTAAAGGTTAATAAAGGCAAACATAAGATCAAGGTTATGGGACACATATTCCAAGCTGAATGGTGGGAAAAACACCCTAGTGGGTGTTCATTTTTGTTATTATGGCTAAAGGAAATTAAGAAAGGCAATGATAAAGGCTTTGGAAAGGAAAAATTACATTTTTGGCACATTTATTTATGACAATAATAGAAATTAGGAAAAAGGGAAGGGAAAAGCTCACACATTGCATGTGAGGAGGAAAATGAAGCAAAATAATGGAAAATGAAGAAAATGAAGGCCTCATTAATAAGAAGGCTTTTGAGGATCAGTTGGCAAGCTTTTGCTTAGGTTTGGTAAGTGTAGTTCTTTTTCAGTTCAGTCTTGGATCTCTCTCATTATTTTCTCCCTCTCTCTCACTCTTGGACACTCAGAGTTTTCTTGGAGCATTTTGGCATTGGATCAAGAAAGGCAAATAAGGCAAGAGGAAGGAAGGAGAAATCAAGGAAGAGTATGATCAAGTAACTACAACAGGATTCTTTGCAGGTATCGATTTGCATGTGTGATTTCCTTGATAGATTTTTCATGCATGGTATTGCATGTGGTTCTTTGCAATCATGGCATGGCCCTTTTCTAGGTGTGACAATGTTTTTAGCCTAGCCTTGCCATTTCCAGATAGCGATGGTGTGATGGGGTTCTCATATTTTGGTTGAGCTAGATTGATGAATGGATTTGAATATGAGTGAGGTGGATCTCTAAAAGAAATAACACATGGTCTAGTGATCCCTGAACTAGACTGTGGATTATGGTAAAGCCACTGGTCTAGTGACCCTTGAACCAGACTGTGGGTTGCAGTAAAGCCAGGTATTTTGTGCCTTGGTGAGCCTAGGAACCCTTGACCAGTTAATGATGGGATATACAGTAGATCCTAGAGGTGGTTGTCCTTGATTAGGCCTACGAATCCTTGTCGGTGAATGGTAGGATATATGGTAAATCCTAGAGGGTGGAGTCTCGGTTAGGGCATAGCGATCTAGTGTAGAATGTAGTAAAGCCTAGAGACTAGTGTCTCAATTATGGCCTAGTGATCCCTGGATTAGACTGTGGATTGGGGTAAATCCTAGAGACCAAGAGATAGGGAAATTCCTCACGGTGTAGGTGGAGAAATCCAGTGGCATCCATTCTTTTTTATGGCCTAGTGAATTGGGATGGATTACAATAAAGCCTGGTTCTATTGATAAGGGTGAGGTGGTGTAGCCTTAGGAAGCACTGGTTGAGTTTGGTTTTAAGTCCAACATTCATGCTTGGAATATGGCACAGGGGTGATTGGATGAAAAATATTTGGTTCAACCAATCTATGGTCAATTGGTTCATTGAAGTCCCAAATCTAGTTGGCCTTTGCATCATTAATATGAGGCTATCTATCCTTGTTAATTCATGAGTATTATACTAGTTATATGTGGATTATATGGTTGTTGTTTCTTTGGTATTTGTGTTGTTATTATGTTGGTTATGAACATGTATTATGACAATGGCTATGTATGGCTCTCATCGTGTTTTTATTTGTAAATGAATGAACAATGTATCAATTCTTCTTAGTGAATCTCATATAAGTATGAGACCCCTATGTATGGAAAATTTTCTTGAAGTTTAAAAACATTGGAGAATCTCACTAGCCCTAATATGTAAATTACAAAATGTTTATTGATATATTTGTAAAATTATTCAAATCTATAATAATTTTATATATAGTCTCTATATAATGTTGGTGATTTTTATGGTAAAATAATTTTATATTCTAAAAATTGGGCGAATCATCTTTTATAAAAATTGGAAATTGGCGAATCTTTTTTTATGGAAAAATCATGGAAAAGTAGCCCACTGGGTGAAAGCTCCTAAAATTTTCCATGGAATAAGGTCCTCAAAATCTCCCTTTCCCTTATTGTGGAAGCTTATGGAGCTTCCCAGATGCACCCTTGTCCATATCAAGGGAGGGTCCAAGGTTTTCATGAACTAAAAATTTAGTTGGTCTCAGGGGCTGGTTACCTGAGTGCTTGGGATGGCTCCTGGTAGTTATGTTGCTGACGTGGAAGGTATGTGTGGTGTTTTTCTGTCGATTCCACTTCCTTAACTAACGCATAGGGAGTTAGGTCATATCATAGTAACTTATTGTCACATGTTTACTCTGGTTGGATGGTTACTTAGGTAGATGTGGTAGGAGGGTGTTACACATTAAGATCTTTTTTCCCCAAGAAATATCTCAAACTATTATGGTTGGTCTTGACCATGGACTTTTCTCTCACCAAATATTGCGAGAACATTGCAGGAGAATGCATGATGGATAACATTTACTTATCATATATAGAATAAATCCTTTCTACCTCTCTCATATTTCATCTCTCGAAAGCAATTGGGTACTTGTCCTGCATCAAAATTACTCCTACTCCTCCTGATGCATCACACTCTAGCACAAAAGGACATGAAAAATATGGGAATTCAAGAACATGACAAGAGATCATTACCTACTTGCATTTCTCAAAGGTGCATTATGTATCCTCCATCCACCCTAAATCTTTATTATTGGTAAGATTGGTTATAGGTGCAACCATTTGAGAATATCCCTTGATGAACCGCCAATAATAATTGCATATTCCTAGGAATCCTCTAAACTCCGTGAGATTATTGGGCATTGGCCATTCAATGATAGCCCTTATTTTCTCCTAATTATCTTGTACTCCTTTTACACTAATGATATTTCCAAGATATAATACTTATATCATACCAAACTTGCACTTGGACTCCTTTGTGAACAATGATTGCTCCTCCAATATGCCTAATACCTTGTCTAAGTGTCTCAAATATTCCTCCTAATTTTTGTTGTATACAAGGAGATTTTCAAAGAAGACTAACAAATACTTCTGCAATTTCCTCCTAAAAATATGATTCATGCATGACTAGAATGTGGTGGGTCCATTTGTTAGCCCAAACGACATGATAAGAAATTCAAAATGTCCATAGTGACACCTGTATGTTGTTTTTGGAATATTTTATTCCCAAAATCTAATATGGTGGTATCTATATCTTAAATTGATCTTAGAAAAATATATAGCTCCATGTAGCTCATCCAGAAGCTCAATATATTCATGCTATCAGATATCAGTTCTTGATAGCCTTTCTATTAAGATCCCAGTAATCAATACACATCCTCATTGTTCTATCCTTATTTTTTACTAACATCATTGAGGAATAAAATGAAATTTCGTCAAGCCTAATGTGTCCTATCTCTAACAAATCCTTGATAGTATTTCTAATTTATTTGCTAAACTTCTTGGGGTGTTAGTATGAAGTAGTCCTCACCGACATGGATCCTTCCTCTAATTATATAGTATGCTTGAATCCCATCTCTAGAGGTTTACTATTAGGGATAACCTCAAAGACCCTCTTATGCTTGTCCAATAGGGCTTGGATTATCGTTGGATAATGTTTATCTTCCTCTTATTTTCTTTTCTAGGAGACCATACATGCACGAACCATGCTATATCACCATGAAAACAAATAACTTCCATTTTTTTGTTGTTACTACCTTAAGATATCTTGTAGTAATTCCCTTGAGCCAAACTTGTTTCCACTTTGGTGTAACCACTCCATTTCCATAGTTTTGTATCCCTTCTAATGTCTCCTAATAGTGATTATCGATTGCACTCCCAACAAAACATTTGTGTCATCCAACTCCACAATGTAGAAAGCCTCTACGAATCTATAGTTCCCCATTTTCAATTCCATTTGAGGAACTTTCTTTAAACATGCCATCCGTTGACCACCTTCCACCTTGACATCAAGCCCTTCAAATTCCATTTTTCCAAATGTCTCCTTGCCACTAAAGTTTCATCAATAAAGTTA
The DNA here is from genome assembly GCA_000404065.3 of Pinus taeda. Lineage (NCBI taxonomy): Eukaryota > Viridiplantae > Streptophyta > Pinopsida > Pinales > Pinaceae > Pinus > Pinus taeda. The sequence goes on from APFE030310630.1 coordinate 75,887, forward strand.
TGGATGGAATCTCATCTATAAGAATCATAACCCACTTCCCTTTCATGACTCCCCTTACTTTGAAGGTGTCATATCATGGCATGATTGAGATCTTGGTTATCATGGGTCTAGATAGTTTTCTAAGTAGTGGTTCATTATCGTTGTTGCTACTATGCTCCTCCCTTTGAGATGATACCTACTTCTCCTTATCCTCATCGTTATCTAACATTACGTTGATGTAGTGAAGCTTCCCTTTTCCCAAACATCGATGTCCTAGAACCCAAGGTTCCTTGTAGCTAAAACACAACCTTTTCCTCCGTAATTCATCTTTAGATTCTTCCATTCTTCATTTCTCTTACCATGTCTTCCTTTCTTTCCCCTTGGGTGGGGGAATTAACTTGGTTGGTGCCCTCTTAGGTATAGAGTTTGTCATATCCCTCATTTTAGTGATGGCCTCCTGAAGTGTGTTAAGCTAAAAATATTTCACCCATTTGCACAAAAGATCACTCAACCCTTCTAGGAATAACATTACTAACTAGTTTTGGGAAATATCTATCACGATTACTTCTAGTATTTGAAAATCTATGATATAACTATCATGTCTCCTAGTCTTCTTAAGTAGAGCTAATTCTCTAAATTGTGGCTCTAGGTCCTTCTTATAAAATCTTTGGATTAATCCCTCCATGCACTCCATGTAGGATTTGATGTTGGAATGTCCTAGTGTTGTTAACTCATGGTACCACTATTTTTAAGCTTCACTTCTAAATGCAAAGTGGCATATTGGATTGCCTTTAATTATCTCATGGGATTGAACAAAAAGTATGTGTCAAGCTTCTATACCCAAGCTCTAGTTGACCCCCCAGATGTACCATTGAATGCTGGTATCTTTATTTTTCAAGCCTTATTTTGGATACCATTATTCATCAAATATCTGTTTTAGTCCTTTTCACAAAATATGTGTTTAATAGCATAATATTCCTAAAGAGACATTTGAGCTTGAAATTCCACTCCCATTGTTTGATATTCCCTCATATAATTCATAAATTTTGTGTCTCGTCTTTATTGACTATATGCTTTCTCTTTTTTTGATTACTTGCTTTCTCTTCCACGAAATTGAGCAAGAGAGACATTGATGAAGCTACCTTTATCCATAGGGTAACCAAATAGGTGGAGTTACTGGCCTCCCCACTATGATTACATCTCCTCCAAACAAACTACAATTTCTTTGCGAACCTTTGTCCCCTTGATTTGACCAACTATCATAGAGACTAGCCACAATTTGTGCAACTTCTTTTAGAGCTAAATCCATCTCATGTTGACCCCCTCTTAGCATTTGGGAAATTTCACGTCGTCCACATTCTAATCCTTGGCCCATTTTACGTCATCCATAATCTAATTCTCGGTCCATTTTATGTTGTCAATGTTTTAATTCTTGTAGTATCTCTCATTTCCCTCTAGCTAGATCATTCAATCTATTTATAAAGCTTCCCAAAACTCATTTTCATGATCCCCCATCTATTATCTCTCGTTCTTCTTCTTCCTGAAGGTTATGTTCCCCTTATCTTCTGGAAACATCCACTGATAACCCTACCAAGTTGGAAGGATGACCAACTTTGATACCATTATAATAATACTAGTATAATTTGCAAGAAGCTTTTATGGTTTAAGGAAACTTCATTCTAAGAAATAAATCCACATACAAATTCAAGAATTAAATATAAAGCAATGTAATATATAAAACCCAAAAGTAATAGGTAATTCTAGAAAGATAATTCCAATTTTATTCATTCAAAATTCTAGGAGGAAATGTTTACAAAATTTCCTTAGACAAAACCTAGCTAAGTGTTCCAAAGGTCATTCTATCGAACTAGGTTGTAGGCTTGGCCACAAATTATCATTAGAGAAATTTTGAGGTCCAAAATGGGCCTCCTAAGGAATATTATAAAATAAAAGTGGAAATAATAAAATAAGATTAGATTACATCATCAAATTTTAGAGGGAAAAAAGAAAAAACTAATTTTTCAACTCGCCTTTTGAACTTATCTCCCTACAATTTTACTCAAATTTTGAGTGGGGGTACTCATTAGATGTAAAAGTTAATTCCTCATCCAAGGAGTACCCATGTTGCATACACTCCTTGGACAAGGAATAAAATTTTCATCCAATGAGTGCTCTCATCATCTTGAATCCTATTGGTTCTTAAAAAGTTTATTTTGGTTTTACATTTTTGTTTTGAGGCCTATTTTGACCTCAAAATCTCTCTAATGGATCTCCCGATCCTAGAGATACAACCATCATCGATTTGGTGATACGATGCTCAACTTTGAATTTTTACCACATGCACCTACATTTCCAATCCTGGAAGAACACCACCATGATTAAGAACACAATTCCCGATCTTAGCGCTATGGTCTCAACCTTGACTAGGCAATGTGGATTGGGCACTAAGAAACTGAATTTCTACATTTGATATGGGTATTATGGGTGTGACTCCTTTTTCTTAAATAAATTACTATGGATGTGGTGATCTAGCCTAATAGATAGAAGAATGTGTCCTTCATCCTCTAATGAAATCACTACTCTCTTGATTACAATATAGTTACTTGGTGTTATCCCCCACTCAGCCAAATATTTAGCCTATTTTGATTTTACAATAAAATCGATTACCCATTCAATCATTACTATGGCCCTTCCTGGAACATATAATTTACCATGAATTAGATTCAACTCCAACGCTCCTAATTGGTTGCTTCAAACTTTGATTCAATTTAATATGACTTGTCCTAATTCCAACATTGTTAACTCCGCACTCATAGACTCAAATGTGCCACTGAATTAATTTGATAGGGTGGCTTGTGAACATCGATTCCAATTCCAACAACTAGGATGTATATTGCAACGCCAAAGTTGGGTTCCCTACGAGAGTTTCAAACTTTCACAACTAATTAATCAAATGACTTCTCTAATAAATTCTTCACGCCCTCTTATGTCCCATTTTCCATTTAAATAATACCATTGTCCTTTGAAAACCATGAGCAATACCATGGATCCCTATTTATTTAGTTATTATTTAAATTTATTATAACGATCCCTTTATTTTTCCTTGTCCATATTCACGGGTACCTAAAAAGGCTAGGACTCCTCCCTCATAGCTAATGATTATGTGGGGACATTAAAAAGTATTAAAGAAGAAAATATGAGATTTATATTAGTTTATCTATCCCACAAAGTTAATGAAAAGGTTTCAAGAATTCATTTTAGTTTCTTTGATTTATTCACAAGTGTCTCTTAGCAACAGTGTATCATCTACAAATCGGAAGCATCAAGAAATGCTAAATCTCACCATTGTTGAACATTAAGCAAGATCGATTATTCTTCTTAACTAAAAATGAAAACTACAAATTCATTCCATGCTTTCTACAATAGGAAAACATCTAACTAGACAAGAACAAGTTAAATACCAATAATTATCCTAGAAATCAAAAGGATAAATGCAAACAAAGATCACACAATGATATAAAATCTCATAAACAACTTATCTAACCCTATATCTCTATTTCAATTAAGGTATCAATATACACTTGCAAAATATCTTGGTAATTTATGAGAGAAATCATGCAAAGGGTATCAATAACTATAATTAAAATGAGAGTCCACCATAATGGTTGTTAGGAAGCGAAGGTTTCCAACTTCAAGAAATATATGACAAGAACAAACAAATCCATAAAATGATCCAAGCTCAACCCCTTCACCAAACTATACACCTAACAATAGATTGAAAATGGTACCAAAGCATTCAAAGAAAAAAGAGACTTATGTAGCATCAAAGCCAACCATTAACCCCAATATAACATTAAAAGATCTGATTTAGCTCTAAAACCATCCATTACCACCCAATCATTCATAGTGTACACAATCATCATAAATTGTTTATAATAATAATGTAACTATTTTCATTATAAAATGTTAATTAATTTCAATATCAAAATTAATATAAAATAACTAATTAAACTATTTAAATGGTAATAATAATAATTCTTCATAATTTAAAATATATAATGATAAATATTTGTTCAAATATTTAATACTTTAAATAATAGAGTTTAGATATACATTTTTATTTGTATTTAAGTAATTAAATTAATTAATGATCACTTAAAACATATGTAGGATAGGTTTTACAACCCTATCTTTATCAACATCTAAATGTATTCACTTTTATTTGTACTCGATAATAAATATTCAATACTATATAGGTTGAATTTTATAAAATTTTAATTTATTATTATTATTATTTGAGTTTTATATTATAATATTTAAGGTCGTTCATTATTTAATTATTATTTATAAAAGTTAATATTTATTTATAAAAATTAATGGTGGTATGTGATTATTGAGTTTTGTATATTTAATTTTATAATTATAAATATGTTTATTTTAAATATAAAATTTTAATTTAATTATTAATAATTATAAAATAGATAATAAATAAATTTAGATTTTGTGATTTATATTAATAAAATTAAATTTTTTCGAAAATAATTATATATGAGAAATTTTGTTAGAGAAGATGAACAAACTAGATGGTTCAAAAAGCGCCGACAAAATTGGTAATTATTAACCCTTCACAGAATAATAAGAAAGTACTTATTGAAACAACAAACGGTGTGACCATTGGAGTATTTGGAGTATACAAAGGGGAGAATCTTTCGTGATTGTTTCATTTGACTGATCGAAAATTGTGAGGAAGCCCTTTAATCAGTAGGTAGATAAAGAGGGTGAAAAATGACCATGGAAATTGATACGGCAGAGAAATGGAAGAATACTTTAAACAAAGCTGTTCAAGCCGTGGTAAAGCTTCGAACCACTTCCACTCGAGCTTTCGATACGGAGGATGCGCGCAGCAGAAGCGACACTGGTTTCATTGTCGATAAACAACGGGGGATCATTCTCACCACCCGAGTTGTGATCAGGTCCGGCCCTGTTGTTGCTGAAGCTATGTTCTACAATCGAGAGGTGCTGCCAGTTCGTCCCCTGTACCGTGACCCTGTTCACGATTTTGGATTTTTCCGTTTTGATCCAGCAGCGCTTCAGTTTATGAAATGTGAAGAAATCCCTCTTGCGCCAGAAGCTGCAGTTGTTGGATTGGATATTCGGGTGGTGGGTAATGACGGTTTCGACAATCTTTCAATTATGGCGGGGACCTTGGCCGGATTGGATCGAGAGGCTCCTGATTATTGGAATAATGGATACAATGATTTCAATACCTTTTATATGCAGGCAGCTACAAGGGTAAAAGGAGGGTCGACTGGCTCACCCGTAATTGATTGTGATGGTAAAGCAGTTGGACTAAATACTGTTGGTGGACCAAATGAAAACTACCGAAATGAAAGTAGTGCCGCATTTTTTCTTCCACTGGATCGAGTGGCAAGGGCATTGACAATTATACAGAACTGCGAGGATAGTAGGGCAGTTCATATTCCTCGAGGAACGCTTCAGATGAGCCTTAATCACCAAGGACTTAATGAGGCACGCCGGTTAGGTCTTCAACGGGAGACGGAACAGATTGTGAGGCACAACATTCCCTTGGAGACGGGAATGCTTGTTATAGAATGGTTGATCCCTGGAGGTCCTGCTAGTGCTCACAAGACGCCTTTAATGGTCGGTGATATACTTGTACGTGTGAACGGTCAGATTGTTACAAGATTCTTGCAGTTGGAAACACTGCTGGATGATAATGTTGGAAAGACCATCGACCTAGAGGTTGAGAGAGGTGGTGTTCCTTTAAAGCTTACTTTGGAGGTCCAAGACCTACATTCTATAACTCCGAAATATTTTTTCCAAGTCAGTGGTGGCGTGATTCATCCTCTGTCCTACATACAGGCTTGGAATTCTGGCTGTGAGTGTGGTGTACCGTATGTTGCGAAACCTGGGTATATGTTGGGAACCGCAGGTGTGCCTACCCATGCCATCATTAAAAAATTCGCACAGAAGAAAATCAAAAGTGTTGAGGATTTTATATCTATTTTGTCCAGACTTCCTAGAGGGGCACGGGTTCCTCTTGAATATGTGAACTTGAAGTGTCGTCATCGACCTGAATTTGTTCTGATAACTATTGATAGGAATGAGTGGTTTCCAGAACCTGAACTCTACACTCGAGACGATGTCACTGGACTATGGAAAACGAGTCTTGCCATGTCTTCATTTACATCTACTTCGACAATCCAATCACATCATGATCAAGAGGATAATTCAATACAACCACATGGACATGATGATGAAGGGGATAATTCATCTCAAGTAATTGGCAAGAATGTGTCAGATTGCCAAGGTTTTGCTTCCATTGCTACAATTGATGCAAGCATTGTGTTCGTTGTGGGCCCTAGGCCATCATCTGCCCTTATTGAGGGTATGGCTGATAAGCTTTGTACGGGAACAGGGGTGGTAATCTATCATTCTGACACCATGGGAATAGTTTTGGTTGACAAGACTACAGTGCCTATTTGTGGAGCGGATGTCACTATACAATTTCTTGCGTACCCAATCGAGATACCCGGAGATGTTGTTTTTCTGCACCCTCTGCACAATTATGCATTCGTGGCATATGATCCTGCTGCGCTAACTCCATCGGGGGCTGCAGCTGTACGTGCAGCTGTTCTTCTTCCTGAACCCGCTTTGCGTATAGGTGATGCAGTAAGTCTTTTTGGTTTGAAAAAGGGCTTACAAACTGTTTCAATAAACTGCTTTGTCACAAACCCGGCGGCCGCTTTGAAGACTCATTTGGATGATTCTCGTCCTCAGTTTACAGACTTGAATGTGGATGTCATAGTATTGGATACAGCTTTCGAGGATAGTATTTCTGGTGTAGTAATAGACGAGCAGTCCAGAGTTCGGGCGTTATGGGGCAGATTCTCTAAGTGGAATCCGAATGCTTGGTATGTGAGAGGGCGAGGAATTCCTATTTACGCCGTTAGTGAAGTGCTACATAAGATTATACATGATGGAACTGCGGAAGGTCCACCACCTTTGGTTATCAATGGAATCAAATTGCGTATGCCTCTTGTGCGCATTTTAGAGGTTGAAGTTGGTTCCACTTTACTTTCAAGTGCCCGTAGCTTCGGATTAAGTGAGGAATGGATTAGAAAGTTGGCACAAAGGGACCCCATCAGACTCCAAGTGTTAGAAATAAAGGGTTGTTGGGCTGGATCAAGGGCTCAACACACTCTGGAGGAAGGGGACATGCTATTAGCTATAGACGGGGAGCCAATTACCAGCTTCGGTGATATAGAGAAAGCTTGCCAACGTCTTGATGCGTCCAAGGATGTCAATCAAGGAAATTTAAAAATGACAATTTTTCGGGAAGGTTCGGAACTGGAACTTCTTGTGGGCACCGATATTAGAGATGGCTTTGACACTAAACATATCGTGGGTTGGTGCGGCTGTGCTGTTCACCAGCCACCAGCATCTGTCCGTGCGTTGGGCTTTATGCCAAAACAAGGGCTCGGGGTATATGTGTCAGCATCATATTCGGATGTCAACCCTATGTTTATATTTGGCAGTTACAAAGGCATGTGGATCGTTGAAATCAATGGAAAGCCCATCCCCGATCTCCAAACATTTAAAGAAGTTATACAGAAATTGGAGGATGGGGAAGTTGTTCGTATCAAATCTCTGAAGTTGAATGGTCAACCGGAAGTGTTTACAGTGAAGCAGGATTTACGTTACTGGCCTACTTGGGAACTCATCTTTCATCCCGAAACTGCATCCTGGCATCGAAAAACCATTAAGGCTTTGGATTTGGATGATCACGTGAAGTGATACAATTTTATGAAGTCAATTTTCATGGACTCGGCTCAACTATTATTATTTTAAAAATCAAATTGGTTGACAAAAAGTCTTACTAAGTACATATATTTTAACATGGTTTATTCTTTTGTTACAACCATTTAATATTTCTAAATGGAAACTATTCATTTTAATTTTTTATTTATTAAATATTAAAATATTTTTTAAACATCCGTATAAATTTTAAAAATTTAAAATATTGAAATTCAAGTAATACAAGCATTTATAAATTATATTTTATAATTTTAAAATGTTTAATTAAATATCATATGTTCTTATAAAAATATAATGATTTGTTGGTAGTTACACCAAGAATAATATTAGCACTGAAACTATGGTATGTGGCACAGAGCACTGAAATGTGGAAGAATGAACCTTAATTTGTATTCCCTAACTGTGATAGCTTAGAGAGTATGTCTCACTGAGATTTGAACTTCTCATTATAAACAACACCTAAATTATCTCAAAAATTGATATGGATTACAAAATCCTTAATTCAATAATTTAAAATGTTTAATTAAGTACTACAATATTTATAATAAT